>MKEJ01049691.1:0-25605 GCA_001753735.1 Embelia ribes | reverse complement strand
AAGTGTAGTTTGTGGTAATGACTTGTTTGATATAGTTCCGGGACTTTGTGATTCCATAATTTGCTTTTGGAAGATAAAGAATTTAATTGGGTTACCACGGAATTCTTTTATTTTTTTGTCGCAAATTTTTTATAAAATTTTATCGGAATTAGTTAGTTAAAAAAGTGATAGGAACTTGCCACTTCTTTATGGAAATGTGTAAAATTATCCTTTAAAAGCTCTTATTTTTTAGTTTGCCAAAATGGCAAAATTATATTTGTACGAATCTCTTCATATATTCATTTATATTTTGGCAAATAGGAGATAGAAAATCAATTTTACGATATAATAATAAAAAAATAATCTACCTCCTGTATCAAATGCATTAATGATGACCCCTATCCCATGTATATTGAACATCAAGTTTTATAACAATAAAATGATGCTAAACATCCAAAAGTGTATATACAATTTGTTGGAAATAGTGTAACTTGTGTTACCATTTTTGTTGGGGAGATTTTCTTTGTCCCTCTTTTACAATAACACATTACTAAATTAACTTTATTTTTTCGAAGCGTGCAATAATATTACTTTTCTTTCATAGTTAGGTTCCTTTTTTGTCCTCGGTATTGCCTTTGTTTATTGACTTGCAAGTGTAACTAATTTGCTTAATTACCCCAAAATTTATAATTAAATTGATTTGTTTATTGACTTGCAAGTGTAACTAATTTTCTTAATTACCCAAAAGTTTATAATTAATTTTCCTGTCATCAATATTTTCGTATGTTATATGCACACATTGAGACCAAATAATTCAAGAAAAATGGGATTTTTAAAGAACTCGAAGCCTATATCAATTGCATCGACAAATATATCTTATCGCCCTGAATTTACTATTGATGTCATTATACCACGTGCTCGCAAGTATGTTTGATATCAAATTGCTGTTCTAATAGCCAAAAAAGGATAAGTGGTTTAGAAAATATTCTCTCACAATGTTTTAATTAATTTCGCCAACATCTAGTCAAGTATTTTTGACAAAACTCTTTGCCATATAAACAACTAGAGGAAAGTATATACGATTATTAACCGCATTCTATACCAATGGTGTTAGAAAGCCTAATTAGGAGAGACAGTTTAGTCTACTCGTATAGTATGTGGTATAATTTCCTAAAGCGGCTGATACAGGTCTATGCAAAATTTAATTAGAATAAAAAATGATTTAAATTCAATCGTCGATTTTAAAATAAAAGGTCCAAATATGCTAAACCGTCCATCATCCCGTCGATGAGTACCCTTGATCCGGTATACATATATATATGATATAAGAGTATATTAGTTTATAGATGTGGTTTCAGTTCCCGCACTCAAATTTGTGTTTGTAATCTTGGAGTGAGTGACACGTATATTTGTGATTTTGTATTGTTTAAAGTACCACGATGCTTTCGATACTATGAGTTATTCTTTTAAATTTAAAATTATTGTCTAAATTAAACGTGGTGAAAGATTAATTAGTCACCAAGTACGCATGCATAATTCCAAAAATTATCATCTCAATTGAATGTAATCTCGATGAACATCATATTTTTAATGAAGCCGGACAATAGAATCACTCTACTTGCATATATAAAGTTTAAATGAAAATTTAAATACTACGGGGCTGAAAATTATTTAATACTGCTAATTATTTATTTTTAAGTAAATATCTCCAAATGCTATTTTAACTCCGAAAGAAGTAATTAAATTCAGTCGTGTATATTGCTAAAACGAGACACATGTATTAATATTTAGTTTAAAAATGATAACGACAATACAAGAATTAATCGCGTCTAATACGATACCGTTGATGTTGAACAAATGACTGAAAACATCAATTAAACAAAATACACCTAGCCTTACACTTCTTAAATAAAAACAAAAGCAGAGAAAGTTTTTTCTATATTATAAAATATTAAATTTTTTAAGTAAAAGATTACCACTTTTAGAGCATTCACACCAGCTTTTCTTAAGAAATTTTTTCATATGAAACCTTCCGGCTTGCAACATATTGCCCATGAGCTTATCCAACAGAATTTAGAAATACGCAAAATCGAAAGTGGAGAGGGCCAAGACGGGAATGAATTGCGTAAGCAAAACTTGGCAAGACGAAGGGTGAACCCAGGTGCTACAATAGGCATCACCTGGGGCGGACAACTCAAGACACACTCTATCCCTAGTTACATTGTCTTTTTTCTATCTTTATAGTACGAGACATCTAACTCGTATCCCCGTGTTCTTATGGTATTTAGCCCTTATTCGAGAGAATGGGAAAGAAAAATGAGAAATAATAGAAAAATAAGTAAGATCAAGTGTTTTTATTTCTATAATTTTTTTTTTTGAAATAAAATGACGACTCTTTTTAAGGAGAAGGTTATTGTTCACATTTTTTATATTAAAAATATTTATTTTCTTGTTAATATATAAAATATACATCAATATATCTGAAAACTATAAATTTTGTAATTTTTATATTTATATAATATAAAATTAATTGTCTAAAATATTGTTTTAAAAAAATTAAAAAATATAAATTTTTATTTTACAAGAAAAATAAATTTTTAGATAGTGAGAATGAGAAAAGGCCGGTGTGAATGCTGTTATTTAACTCAACTCTTTGAAATGTTAATTGCCAATTTATCAAAATAATTACTCCAAATTCCAAACCTCATCCAACCTTCCTCCCCCGTGTTAGGTGTGATATATATATATATATATATATATATATACATATATCGCCGTATATATACATACACACACATATACATACACATAGTCGGAGAGAGCAATTCGCAGTCTCTCCCGTATATCCACATCTCACGGCGGCGATCGACCTCTCCGGCGTCTCCTTCTTTCTCTCCAGATCAGTTTTCTGTCCCATTTAAGTAAGTCTTGTGCCCTACCTCTCCATCTATACACACACACACATGTATATGTCGATTGTACTATCTGTAGAGTAGATACGCATACAGATGGGCCATAAGAAGCGAACCTCCAAACCCTCCCCGTCCGGCGCGCCTCCGCCTCCGCCGCCTGTATCCGGCGGCGGCGGAGGCTCGGTACCAGACGGCATAATCTGTATCTCACCGGTTACTGCAGAGCAATTGCAAACCCTAGTTCCCGTGTCGTTAGCTGAATCAGGCACGTTGCCCTATGCTGCGGTCAAGCTCGAGTGTGAGCGGGCACTCACCGCCCTAAGACGAGGTAATTATACTAAATCGTTGCGATTAATGAAGGATTTGTGTGTAAAATATGAAAACTCGGGACATTCGGCTTTAGCCCACCGTGTCCAAGGCACTGTATGTGTGAAAGTCGCCTCGATAATCGATGATCCCAATGCAAAACAGCGGCATTTGAAAAACGCGATCGAGTCTGCTCGTAAGGCGGTTCATTTATCGCCAAATTCTATTGAATTTTCTCATTTTTACGCTAATTTATTGTTTGAGGCGGCAAACGATGGGAAGGAGTATGAAGAGGTTATTCAGGAATGTGAGAGAGCGTTATCAATAGAGAATCCTATGGACCCCGGAAAAGAAAGCTTGCAGGAAGAGAGCCAACTGAAGCTATCTTCGGCTGATGCTCGTATTGGGCATGTTCAGAACGAGCTTCGTTCGCTTATACAGAAATCGAACATTGCTTCAATTTCAACTTGGATGAAGAATCTAGGAAATGGGGAGGAGAAGTTTCGTTTGATTCCCATTAGAAGGGTCCCCGAGGATCCCATGGAGGTTAGATTGGTTCAGGCTAAGCGACCGAATGAGATAAAAAAGGCAACTAAGACTCCTGAGGAGAGGAGGAAGGAGATTGAGGTACGGGTAGCAGCTGCGAGGCTGCTGCAGCAGAAGTCTGAGTCGCCTCAGCCAAATGATGAGAATAAGCCTCTGGACTCGTCGTCAGGGTCTAGTCATAGAGGGGGAGATAGAAAGAGGTCCGGGCATGCAAGGAAGAATGCATCTTCTGCAGAAAGGAGGGACTGGGTTCGGTCGTACTGGAATTCTATGAGCTTGGATATGAAAAAGGATTTACTTAGAGTTCAAATCATGGACCTTAAAGCCCATTTTGGTTCATTGAAGGATAGTTTTCCTAATGAAGTTTTGTCAGAAGCTATATCTTATGCTGAAGCAAATAGGAGTTGGAAATTCTGGACGTGTTGCCGTTGTAGTGAGACATTTCCGGAATGTGAATCCCACATGCAGCATATTTTGCAGGATCACTTGGGGAACCTTTTTCCCCAAATGCAGGCTATGCTACCTCAAAATGTTGATAACGAATGGATTGAGATGCTTATTAACTGTCCTTGGAAGCCATTAGATGTTAATGCTGCGATTAGAATGCTGGAAAACCAAGTGAGGTCCCGAGCTCCTTTACTTAATGGGGATACATACGTGAGTGATCGGTCGGCGAGTAAAAACTACCTAGATGACAAATATACTTCTGCGGATGGATGGGATTTGTATACTGGTAGGGCTGAGCTTGAAGATCGTTGTAATGGGAATTTTCTCGATTGCAGAAGCTATGACAATGTCTCTGACAACTCTAGAGGCCAAGAAATTGATGGGAACTGGTGCGCTAAAGCATATTTTATAAGTGATAATTTGCCAGTTGTCGAGGATACTGAGCGTGGGAAACTCCTCGAAAAAATACATTCCATATTTCAGGTGCTTATTAGACACAAGTTCCTTGCTGCTAGTCACGTGAACAAAGTAATACACCATACGGTAGAAGAGCTACAAGGGTTTGCCTCTGGTTCGCAGCTTCTCAACTACGGTGTTGATCAGTCACCCTCGAGCATTTGTTTTTTGGGGGCTCATGAGCTGAAGAAGATTCTGAAATTCTTGCAGGACTTGTCCAGTTCTTGTGGCATAAATAGATACGAAAAGGGTAGTGCTGTTGATGGTTCCGATTTGGGTAATCAAGGGACTGATATTATGGAGAAGGTAGTTCTCAATGAAGATGCATCTTTTCTTCTTCTGGATGAGCATTTCCTGCCTGGCAAACCTACTTCTTCCACCCGCCACGTCATTCTCTCTGACGAAGTGGGACATGAAGGTGAGGCTTTACTTGATCACGAGGCTCTGCTGACGTGGATTTTCTCTGGGCCTGCGAGTGGGGACCAATTGGGACTATGGAGACGTACAAGAGAAGAGAAAATACAACAGGGTGTGGAGACTCTCCAAATGCTCGAGAAGGAATTTTATCACTTGCAAAGCATGTATGAGAGGAAATGTGAACAGTTGAGTTTTGAGGAAGCCGTGCAAGCAGTGGAGGATCAAGCAGGGAAAAAAAGCGAGCAAGAATTTTTGCATCGGAGTAATGAGTATGTTTTGAGAAAGCGAAGAGAAGAGCTTACTCAAGGTGACAGTGATCTAATGCTCACTAGCCATCGGTTTGAATTGGAGGTGATATCAAATACTCTCAAAGAAGCTGAAACTCTGAACCTCAACCAATTTGGATTTGAGGAAACCTATAGTGGGGTAAGTTCTCATCTACGTGATTTGGAATCTGGTGAAGATGATGATTGGAGAACAAAGGACTATCAATACCAGGGGGACTCTTACATAGAAATTGCAATCCAGAGGCAGAAAGAACATTACTCCTCCGAGGTTGGCTACTTTTTAATGTGACCTGCTTTTTAGCTTTCATTTCAAATAAAAAGGAGAATAGAAAAGAAAAAAAGGATAAAAAAAGTGCCACCCAAAATGTGGGGAAAAAAAACACTGCACATCCCTTGCAGTACTCTCACTCTTTTTGTTGTGCAGCTCAGCAAACTTGATGCGAGAATGATGCGGAGCCTCAGTGAAATGCAGCAGCTTGAAATTAAGCTTGAGGATGCATCGGCCAATGATTACCGCTCTATTTTAGTGCCACTATTAAAGTCATTTATGCGGGTTTGTTTGCCATTCTTTTCCTTATTTTGGCAACTTTATGGTTGTGGGCTTGCCTATGTGCTTGCTGTAGTTAATTTATTCTTTTCAGGCACGCTTGGAGGATCTGGCGGAGAAGGATGCTACTGAGAAATCTGATGCTGCAAGGGAGGCCTTTTTAGCTGAACTTGCACTTGACTCAAAAAAAAACAATGGCGGAGGTGGTGACAGTTCAAAACATTCTCACGAGAAGTCAAGGGATAAGAAAAAGAATAAGGAGCAAAGGAAAACTAAAGGATCAAAGGTTCGAATATATTGTCAGGATTTATTATATTCTTCCAATCCTGAGCAGGATGACCTTATTGTTTCTTGTCTTTGCAGGGTAATGGCACCAGTGAGCTTGCGTTTGATCCTGACAGTGCACAGAGCGTGTATGTATCTTGTCAATAATGCATGTAAAAATACGGTCTTCTTCACAATATTATTTGACATATAGTTCTGAACCCATGACCTGGTATACATCTGATGTCCTGCTAATTCCTGCCATTCTATAGCTCCAATGTAGTTGCATCAGAAGAAGATCATCGGCCTTTTGAAATTGTTGCTCCTGTTAGTGGGGATGCATTGACTGAAGAAGAGGAATTACGACGTAAAATTGAACTTGAAGCTGAGGAAAGAAAGCTTGAAGAAACTCTGGAATATCAGAGACGGATTGAAGAAGAGGCAAAACAGAGGCATCTTGCAGAACAATATAGAAGAACAAGTAGAATAGTTCCAGAGAAGCATAGTGATAATGACGAAAATAAGAATGAGCTCAAACCTTGTAAGCAGGTGAGATTGTTCTTTTCGGGATTTTCTGTTCTGTACTTATAAATTCATGACGTATTAGAAATTTGAACTACTAGTTACCAAAAAGATGACAAATTTGGAATTATTCCAGTTTATACCCTGAAAAAAGCAGTGCTGCTTTATATTTTATTCTTGGTGTAATTAATTGATATTGAAAAAAATGCTTATTTTGTATGTTTTCTTGGAACCATTAATCCAGGAAAATGGAGTCCTAGAAGGATCAGAAGTAGTACCTGTTATTGATATATCTGCCCATGAGATTGTTAGCACTCATGTGCATAGGCCTACAATTCCAGGTTAGCTGACACTTTGTAAAGCTTCCGAGATTTGATGGGGCAAATAATTTTGTAGACCTTGTTATAGTTTTCTTTTCTGTGCAGTCTTATCTAATGGAGGACTTCCAGAGGATTATGTTCCGTCTTTTAATCACCGGACAGGACGGAGAGGTAGGCGCCAAAGGAATTCAGCGAAGTTGTCATCTGAGAAGGATGATGTTGGAACTGGACAAGTAAACATTAAGAATGGTACTGATCGCAGTAAGTTGCACTGAGATTGTTTCCTTTTAAGTAGTCACTAGTTATGGAATTGTAATTTGTTGCTGACCGCTGATACTGTTTCGATTTTGAATTTGGCATTTTCTCTATCTTGTGGTTCTGGTTTAGTTTTGCCAACAAAATGTTGGGTGCTTCTTTGAAGATTTGCTTGTATTCTTAAAACAGTATCCGATGATGGACTAATAACTACAGTTAGTACATTCAAAATGATATGTGGGGTTGACTTAAGGGCATGATAATTATCCGCATTTACTACACTTTTTCTCGTCCTTTACTCAGTAGCATCGACTAGGAGGAAGTAGGAAGATTCACATTTAATGCAGTATTCAGTTTAATTATACAACTGTATGCAGAGGACGAAGTCTTTGGTTTAGGCTTCCTTGCCTTGTAGGTTTTTGCTACTTGAGTTAGTGTAAGGGTATGGAGTACCTCTGAGCTTACACCCAATTAATTATGTTTTGGAGTAGTTAACTTTTGCATATTTTTTAGTTCGATTAAATGATAAATGGGCCCGACTTAAGAACTTGGCCATAATCCGCATTCTTGTCTTTCACTCAGTGGTGTCAAGTAGGATGAAGTGGGAAGATTCACAGATTTTGAAGGTTCACACTGAATGCAGTATTTAGTACACGTATACGACTATAGATATGATCTATTTCTAAAGAGATTCGTGCAGCTGGCAAGGTATTTGCTTTAAACTTCTTTGCCTTAGGTCTTTGCCACTTGAGTTAATAGACGGGTATGGAGCATTTCTGAACTTATAACTAATTAATTGTATTTTGGGTTCTGCTAGCTTTTACATATTTTTGTGTGGGTCGCTTGAGTGGTATTTTTGCAATTTTTAGGTATCATTGATGATCTCTTTCTTTCTTTTTAAGAGAATGTCATCAACTCGTTAATGTCATCATATGCAACCTATTATGACCTTGGATGTTTTGTTTGATCAGATAATCCTCTTATGGGAGATGATGGAACAAAGACATTGAGGCAATTAAAAGCCGAGGAGGATGATGAGGACAGGTTCCAAGCTGACCTTAAAAAAGCTGTACGGCAAAGCCTTGGTATATTTACTGTCTTCTAGTTCTTCATCTTGTTAATTTACTTTTCACTTTCTGTGATACTTTTCAGTTCGGTTAAGTTTGGTAATGCTGATGATTTTCAAAGTATGCTTATTAAAGATGCTTATGATTTTCAAAGTATGCTTATTAAAGATGCATTTGAAAGTTGATTATAAAAGTGGATGTAATCCTTGTGTTATATATAAATTTTAAAAACTGATTTGAGTAGTAGTATAGTGTTTTGTAAATTGTTTTTTTTGTAGCAAAAGGACAAAAGTAGACATATTTGGAATGTAGAAAGGTAGCTTTAAGGTTATTCTTTGTAATTATTATAATAGAAAAATCAGAATCAGGTTTTAGTAAGAAAGCAAATAGCTATTTTGTGTAAATGATAGTGGTTGGGTGACATAAGAATTGACAAGCACAGGCATGTGGAGTCAACTTAGGAAAGAAATGATGGATTGTTTGGTTGTGGAGGATACTTTAGTGCTTATCTGCTAGTAATCTTCTAGTTAGCTTGGCCCTTTTTCGTATGCTGCTAGTGTTCAACTGGGAGTCCGCATGATATTGTTTCCTTGGCAGAGATCAAATGATATCAACTCCCCTTATAGATGTATGCAGCAATGTGCTTTTTAGTTTGTAGCTTTCTTTAAAACATAATTTTCCTTGTATAAGCTTCCCAAGGATTTTCCTCATATGTTGGCAAAGTATTCTTACACCTGCCACTATTTGTTCCGCTGAATTTGAGATATCCTGGAACTTAAATTGAAGAAAGGAATTGATTGAAAACTTGATTGGTTAAGATACAATTTTGTGATTTTGAACATTATTTTCTAGTTAACTAACACAAACACCACTGCATTGCTGGAAGGAAATGCGAGTACGTTATTAAGCGTTTTGCTGTGTTGTGGGCTACTAAAAATCTTTTTTTCCCCTGTTGTTTGTTTCTGTCAATATTAGCTTTTGTATTAGGATATTGAGATTGTGATGTCATATTTCAACAATCACTTCAAAAGATATCAATCTTATCCATGCAAGTGCAGTCTTGTTGCACAGACAGTTGAGGCCATTAAGTAAAACATATGAGTTTGACTAGGTACAGCAACAGTGACATTATTTTCTACTGTTGCTGAAACTTCATCCTTTTCATGATATTATGTTGTGTTTAGACACATATCGTGCTCGTGCTAGCATGTCTCCAAGGATGTCTTCTGAAGTGGGTGATCTAGCTATTTCAGTTCAGAAGTCCGATGCTGAAATTGTGAATGGAGTAAATGTGTATGGTACTGGCTTGAAGAATGAAGTTGGTGAATACAATTGTTTCTTGAATGTTATCATACAGGTTTGTTTGATACCGATCATCATTACTGTGATTAATGTTATCCTCGCTTGGCTGTCTGTGTCAAGGCCTGATTCTTTTGTTCTTGTTATGATCCAGTCGTTATGGCACTTAAAACGTTTCCGAAATGAATTCTTGTGGAGATCATCTTCAGACCATGTTCATGTCGGAGATCCTTGCGTTACTTGTGCACTCTATGATATTTTTACTGCCCTGAGCGTGGCATCTACAGACATGCGAAGAGAAGCTGTAGCCCCTACTTCTCTGAGGATTGCTCTGAGCAACTTGTACCCGGACAGTAATTTCTTTCAGGAGGTCAGAACTTGTAACTTGCACCTTTGTTTAATTCGCAGAATGATGCTTGGCAGGACTATTATTCCAGTCCCCTTCCCTGTTTCATTTTTCTGCCCTGGTCTGTTCTTAGGATTAGTGGCCCCTCCAGACCATTTCAGCCCCAAAACATTGGGGCTAATCTGACTTTTTTTTTTTGGAGGGGTGTGGGTAGGGGGAGTGCGCTAATTATTGCAGTTTCCACTGCATAGACAAGTATATCCTCATAAACAGAATTGTAAAATTTAGATCTGGGTCTAACGGTCTGAGGGAGAGAGCCCTGTCCTCGACAATTTAGCCCGGAAAAAAGGAATGCTCCCTTTTTCTTCTTTACAATTTTTGTGCGGTTTTTGTTTCATGTAGTAAAAACTTGTCATTTTGTGCTGGTTAATTTCTTTTTAAGTTCTAACTAGTATTGTTTCATTGGACAGGGACAAATGAATGATGCCTCAGAAGTGTTGGGAGTAGTATTTGAGTGCCTTCATCGTTCATTTACATCAAGCTTGGGTGTTTCTGACGACGAGTCAGTCGAAAGCAACTGCAAGGGTTCTTGGGATTGTGCAAGCACTGGTTGCGTTGCACATTCCCTTTTTGGAATGGACATTTTTGAACAGATGAATTGCTACAGTTGTGGTTTGGAGTCCAGGCACCTAAAATATACATCTTTCTTTCACAATATCAATGCCAGTGCCCTTCGAAATATGAAGGCATGTGTCTTCTGAATGATATTCTACAATTGTCTAATTTGCTATCTTAAATGATCAAAAAGAGGTTCATGATAGTATACTTTTGTATTGATGCAAGTCCGTCCTTTTTTCTTCTTTCAGGTTATGTGCCCTGAGAGCTCTTTTGATAAGCTTCTAAACCTTGTAGAGATGAATCATCAATTAGCTTGTGACCCGGAGGTTGGGGGTTGTGGGAAACTCAACTATATCCACCATATTCTTTCATCTCCTCCACATGTTTTTACAACTGGTACGCAGGAAGATTGGGTAGATTCTGATTCTGTTAATTGCGATGGAGTACATCATTTAAGAAACTTGAAATTACTTTGATTTTCTATGTGGCAGTTATGGGTTGGCAGAAAACTCATGAGAGTGCCGAGGATATAACAGCAACGTTGGGAACTCTGGCTACTGAAATAGACATTGGTCTTCTTTATAGGGGGCTTGATCCAAAAAACAGACATTGCTTGGTGTCAGTGGTATGTATGCTTTGCCAACCTTAAAAACCACTCTGTGTTGTTTGTATCACTCATAAGAAAGAGGAGGTGCTTCTGCTTTACTCGCTCCATGCTGTCATTCCGTTTTGGTGCATGTCCCAAATACGGTTCACTTTCTAATAATAAAGTTTCTGAATTTCCTTACCCATATTTAATGTGTTTTATATTATTCAATGTTTCCCCTACATATTTTGCTAGGGATAAATTTGTAAAACTAATTGTTACTTAACGCATGTGAGCTCATGTATTGATATCTCTTTTAATAAGTTGGGTTTTGCCTAATGGACTGAAAAATTGGGAAGGGTGGAGTTTTAGAAAAAGCAGATCTGGTGTAAGGATGGAGATATTTAGGCCATTTGCTTCAGGAAACTTAACAGATCCCCTAAAGGACATACAAAAAAGACTTTATTTTACAGCTGCATTAGATTACTTATCGTATTCTCAAGTTTCTTTTAATACTATTTGCTATACTATCTCACTTTTTTGTGATTAACCACAACACTGAGTGAAAAACAAAAAAACAAATATTCACCATTCTGAGAATTTTGTGAAATCGAGAAATCCAAAAGTGAAAAGTGGGTCACAGTATCACCGTGTATGTCCTTTGATATAGTTTTATTGCAATTACACATAAGTACAAATGCACATCCTAGTGATGAAAAAGATGCGAGAAAAAAATTTAGAGAGAGAGAGAATTGGGCTAATTTTTTTTTTTCAAGTTTTAGCACAAATTAATCATTGCATAGGCGAATGGATGCAGAGGGAGTAGGAAATGATAAAGGGGAGAGATTATTATTTTTTTATTCTAAGGGAATGAGCCTATTACCTATTTTAGCTAGTGACTAGATTATCTGATGTGGGACTAAATACTGATATTACCTAAGTTTGAATACCTAAACTTAAGAAAGAACTCATTTTAGTTAATCTGATGCAAGTGTTCTTAGTCCATCTCCATTCATGATTGCTTTATTTGGGGAAGATAGGGCTGCCATAATAAGTTTGGCTGCTAATTTTTCAGTTTGAATTAGGTTCCAAGTTCAGTGGTGGAAATTTTAGGGGTGGTGATTAGGTTACGTGGATGGATTGTTTGTGGTACCTGCTTAGTCGCATTGTTGGCAGCTTTTTGATGTATAACGCTTTTGCTTACAAGGCAAAAAAGCCAGTTTCATTATTCTCATGTGGTTTGGGTTTTCTGTGTCCTTGCATCTTTATTTCTCATCTGTGCTTATTTTTTCAACTTTATTGAACAGGTTTTGTGATTTCTTTTTGTCATTCATTTCTTATTCTTTTTCGTTTTCTTTTAAATATACTTGATATGTTGCCCTTCTGTCAAATATTTTTTTTTTATCTGTGATATTAACCTTGTTTTTGTTTCATTGCAATTTTCATACTTTAGGTTTGCTATTATGGTCAACATTATCACTGCTTTGCCTATAGTCATGATCATGAGCGGTGGGTGATGTACGATGACAAAACTGTGAAGGTAATATAGTGAACATTACAAGCTAAATATATTTCCTCTTTCTTTCTTATGTATGAATTTCATTTGATAAGCCATATTCAACTTTCAGGTAATTGGAAGCTGGGATGAGGTGATTGGTATGTGCGAGAGAGGCCACTTGCAACCTCAGGTTCTATTTTATGAAGCTGTAAACTAGGTTTAGGCAAGATTTATGTGTCGGTGCCTAGAGTTTTGGGTGTTAGTCGAACAGTAACTTTATTGCCTGCCTACTACCTTACGGTATTACAAGCAAACCATGCAACTTTCTTGTGGTCCAGTGAGCGAAGCTTGTAACTTCCATCAAGGAGTATAATTTTTTGACGGAGTGTGAAATATGAGCAAGGAGCATATTAATTTTGTAGTTCTTAGAAAAAAATATGGTGATTAAAGGGCCAAATAGTAGGTTGGTGGTACTTTGACCTAAAATACTATATCAGCATTCAGCAGATAAAAGTTTTTTTTTTTAATTTTCTCAATAAAAGTTGGTTCAGTTGAAGAGTAATGACAACCATATTGCCTGGCTCCAAAAGTGCAGCTGCGCGGTGGTCAATGTACAAGGGCAATGATCTAATGGTGGTCACAAAGAGCATAGACGTTGTAAACTGGTAATGGATCGTTTTTGCGATGTAGAGAGGGTTTTGTATAGATCGAATGTGTAATGCTTGATTGTCGTACTGTAACTTATTTCTCCCTTATAGCAGGTAAAGTTTTTAGCGGGCAAGTGTTGTCAAAACCCTGTACTGGTTACAGAAACAAATGAAATGCCAAGACTTTATTTTGATATTTTATCATGCCATTAAGTTTGAAATTTGCAATATTATCACCACCACTTGGATGCATTGGTATCGGCCTATTTTGTTCATGAATGAATTTATACGTATCCTTTTCTTCGTTTTTTTGTCCTAGACATGGGAAATGAACTTTTGGAGACTATTAATATATATCATCTACAAATCCTAGTCTATATGGATCGAGTCGGATAAATTCTTGGGTTGGATGGATTTGATATACGGACTTTTGGACCATAACCAGAATTGACAATCAAACTGAATAAACAAAAGTGAATCGGTTCTGTTTAGTCTGATTCTGGTTTTGATGGATTAGTTCAGGTTTAGACTCTTAGAACCAGACAACCAAAACCAAGATGTGAAGTTGTGCACTGGAGAAACTAAGAATGAGGTTTAAGATATTCTATTTTTGGTTTCACATACTTTTAGTTTTCTCGTCAAAGTTTCCAATTGAAACCAAGCAAGTTTTCTTTCTCGCTGCCACTTCCCATTTCAAAAACTGTACTAAAGCATATACCAACGAACAACAAAAGCATAACATGAAACTAAATTGCAGAAAAAGTATTTGAAAACAAAAAATCGAAGCAGTTGCAAAACCAAAAAGAGCTCGCGTCCATAATATGGACACAAAATTTATATGGGATGCAAAAACCGTGTCAAAAAACCAAATTCAAGTGGAAGAAAAATAAAACATATGTATCAAAGTTGTTCAATAGACTCAATACAAATGTGAAAAGGAGGAACTATTGCAAAAAAATAAAACTCCAAAAGAGAAAGCATAAAAAATTCCAAAAATAGAAAACATGAGTGAATACAAGTCAGGTATCCCATAAAGTTAGGATTAGCCCCTGGAGTTCCAACACTTGTCCGTGGCAGTCATAAGATTCAAAGAACAAACTCCCCAACAAAATAGGCCTATCTCCCTCTCTCACCCGTAAGTTGTTTTTACTCAGTCTTCCCTTCACTCCCCCAGCAAATCCGCTATCCCACATCATTTTTTTCATCAGTAAATATAAATATATTATAGGAAAAACCTGTTTAAGGGCACACCTTCTTCATATCACTCACAGCCACCCTTTCCTTCTCTTTCACCTTTTCAAAATTACTGTCTCTCCCCTCTTACTCTGAAAATTTTCTTCCCGTTCATAGCCGAATTCCTCTTTTAAACTGTCATTCCTAGCATTTATGCTGGCACAGAAATGACTCTCAAGGGGGGCTCAAGCCACGCTTGCGCCGCATGCAAGTTCCAGAGACGGAAGTGCTCATCCGAGTGTTTGCTGGCCGCATTTTTCCCTTCAGATAATCCCAAAATATTCCAAAATGCGCATAAATTATTTGGTGTGAGAAATATAGTGAAAATACTGAAACCGCTGAATGAGTTCCAGAGATGGGAAGCAATGACGTCGATCATATTCCAGTCGAATATGCGAGAGGAATTCCCAGTTCACGGGTGTTGTGCAGTGATTGCTCGGCTTGAGTACCAAATACACCTAGCCCAAGAAGAGCTCCATTCTGTCCAAAGCCAACTAGCATTTTTTCGACAAAATCAACAGCAACAAGAGATCTCATGCACTCAGAATGACTCATTATCGGAGTTGCAATTGGGCATGGTCAATATTGGACCATCTGATCACCCAATGCCAAGCCTGCCCACTGAAGCCGAACATATTTACCCAAATGCCACAATCATCGATTTCGGCTCCGTCTACCCTGACAAGGATGAGATGGTCAATTCTTATTGCATTCAAAATCCGGATGCTAGTGGGAATGATAATAGCAATGGAGACGACATTAAACTGATGCAATCTCAAATTAACTCACAAGAGGTTACCATCCAACAACAAGAAGCACAAGAATATGATGAGATCCATCCATTCTTCGATATGATTGATGACAGACAATCTTCAATTGATTCCAAGGGGGCTAATGATTCCAGGTATACAGTATACTTATAGTACAAAAGAAAAAAAAAAGATCAGAAATTTTGTAAATGGTGGCATCATAATTTGATTTTTTTTATAATGGTTACTTAGCTGCCGTTGATTCTTATGTACAGTTCGGATTCATCGTTGAAAGACACTGCACCATCCATCGAGCTTGTTGCTGACAATGAGTTGAAAAATGCAGCTGCACACTTTCGTCTTACCAGTGTCAACTGATCACATATCAACAAAACTTGAGGATACGAGAGGGAGAGAACAAGGCTAAGAGAAACTTTCTCAAATTTGGTTGGATCATATTATGATTTTGTTCTTTTGATTAATTGGAAACTTTAAATTTTGATTTTTTAATACATGTGTCACATACTCACATTCCGCATTTTATTCAGTTTCAATATATTGTCATATTTTTCTTGTTCAATATATAAACTCTAACAAGATATGGAAAAAAAATTACTCTGCAATGATATCCCCATTTCATGTGTTTCTTTTTTGTGCAAAATATTTTGGTTAAATTCTGTTCAGGAACTCAGTGTCGCTGGCGCTTCATTGAGGACTCAGAGATTAAGAGCTTTTAAGGTTCATTACAAATTTTGCAATTTTCACCATCTATATTCTTCATAGAGTCCTATAAGACTACTTTCATATGATCTTTAAGGATTTAAATGTTTATACTTATCATCACCATCTATTTCAACAATCAGCACTATAATTAGGCTGTGATTTCACCCAACCCTCAAGTGCTTATAGATATGAAATGAGGTGATACTTGGAAACTATGAGGACTTTAAATCAATATTCATGACTATTTGGGCTATGAAATGAGTAATATGTAGGTGGCTAGTTCTCGAGTTCAAACGCATGCACATACTTTTGGCTACTGAAATATCATGTAGTGACATGATTATGGTACAGCCATGATCTGAAGTCATCAAGCTATACATATTTGAAGTCTTTCCCTTATTTATTTGTAACATACATATTTACTTACCTACTGTGTACGGATGACCTTGCCTGATCAATCCTCCAAATTACTTATTGATTTCAAACCGTTCAATCCAAATGCAACATGAAAGTACTAGCAAGACAACGAACTCTTGAATTCAGTATGGAAGCAGGTCATAGAAGTCTGGTGTTGTAAGAACCACAGTGAGAGCATTTGTGATAGAGCCAGTGGAATGTAGCAGTTCCCCTCTTCTCACAATCATTGCATAGTATTCTCTGAATATTTTTCAAACGAATTGAGTTTATATCATATCGCCACATTGATAATTCAGAACAAAAAACAGAACATTAACCTACCTGTGTTTGACCAGAGTACTCATCTGGAATTTTTTCTTCTGCCAATAGTGCATCTAACATGGCAAAGTATACCTGAAAGATACCAGTTAGCAAAATATGCCTGACAGACACAAAAGCCCCTTCCATCTACGCTAGAAGAATTGAAAATATACTATTACTCACCCGCATGTCCCCTAGTGACTTGCTACATATCGGGCAAGTGTAGTGAGTAAAAGTATAGTCCTGACAGTAGAACGACAGAGTTCGTGTAAATTAGTCTGATACATACAATATCTATATCCACCAAAAGGAAATACACAAGCATATACGTGTGTTAGAACCTGAAAGCATGCTGAGTGCAACATATGTCCACATGCAAGGACCTTGACAGGGGAGCATGATGTAAAAAGGAATTCATGGCATATGGGGCAATTATCCTCGAAACACTTCTCTCTACATGTGTGAACTGAAAGCGACTTTGACATGCAAGCATTGCATTTCATGCAGTGGAAATAATCAATGCCCAATCCTTTCCCAACTCGACATAAGTTACAGTAAGGGCAGTGGTAGATGTCCCTGTTCAACAGTCTCCATGTTAACAATACTTCACGAAAAGAAACATGTAGCTATTTTATTTGACAACAACACAGCATTACAGCTGTTTCACTAGTTTCATTTGAAACACTACCTAAAAGCCTTGTTCCATCACTAGGACGGTCAAAATCTGGGATTCGGATACTATTACAAACAGTGTTTTAGACTTAGTTGTAATACCATTCAAACAAAGATTTTAAGTTTGCAACCTAGCAACTTTTTATTTCAAGTGCTGAAACAATATCCTTTAAGTTATCACCAACCAGCCTTGAGAAGAATAATACGGAAACAAACCACAGAAAAAGGGAAAAGAAGTAGATCAATTTCGGGAGCTACCTCTCATCATCAAACAATTTGCAGATCTTGCAGTAGTATTTTGCCATGTATAAATTATCACAAGTTGAAGTTGAGCAAGTGGGACCAATTGGCTGAATCCTCAAGCATTTCATGCACATCATGTTAGCCGTAGCTTTCCTGGTTGCATATTGGATCAGCAGAATTTTTTAAGAAAAGCTTCAAGACCCTCAAAGCACTTACACTAGAAGTGCAGAAGCAGAATGTAAAGCACGCTATATGTTTACCTATCCATAGAATGATTATTTATATCATCGTGGCAGCGTCTACATGCATAAAGACGGTTGCAACAAGCAGCAACTAGTTTACAGTTCCTCTTGTAGTGTTTGCAACCTAAAGTTAGTTTGAGTGGGTCTCGATAGGATGGAGATTGGCCTGAGATTTCTACCTCATTACTTAAGACAGGGACATCTGATTGCGATTTCTCTTGAGAAATTTCCCAGCGGCTGAAAGAATATTAAAACTTTAGCATGCAAGTAACAGATGTACTCACATCCAAAACGAAGTTCTCTAGACCTAAGGTCAGTTCACCATACTATTATTCCAATAAAATGACCCCTGTAGCTTACATAATATTTACATAAGTTTTTGATAATTGTGTATCAAGTTTGCTTTTCACTCAATTAGCAAAATCCAAAAGAGACTTATAAATTATTTTGTGGATTTCTCTTTGAATTTGAAAAGTGAAATTAAAACTGGAAGCACAGAAACTGGAAAGGGAAAAATATCATCTACAATGTACTTATAATCAACCTTGTCAGAAGGCTTTGAATGATGCATGATTTCTTTTGGGAATCTAGAGTTGAGTCACGAGATATTTTTCTTATCATAGCCACCACTTCTTCTTGATGCATGCTAGGAAGGTGGTCTTGAATCTTTGGGTCCGGTTGACTACAATTATCAACTTCAGTGCTAAAATTTGCTAAATCTTTATTTGTCTTATCAACCCCAGTAGATTGTTTGGAAGAATGTGCAATATAATGATGATTAATGTCTCCACTAATCATTTTTCCAGTAGCATCCATGAAGGTCAGTGGAAGATCATCCCATTTTTTATTCTCCATTTGATTTTTATTGTAAAAAAATTTATGTGAGAGATAAGTGGAGAGAACTTCCAATGGCTCTTCTCTCCAAGAGGGGACAATATTTGATTCCTCCTCCACGTTGGCAACATCCTGCACCTTCACTTCTTCCCACCATTCCTCCAACCATTCATGAAACATAGTATTTTTAGTAGCTTTGCGCCATAAGGACATCATGGATTGCTGTTCTTCAAAGGTCAAAGATTCCATAAGCCATGGAATTAATTTTAGTAAAATTTCAGCACTCATTCTTCCAAGCATACTTCCTATGATCCTCTCTTGCTCCTCAATAGTGAAGCGTTCACTAAATAACGGCCAAAGTTCAGCTTCTTCCTGGTTAATATGGTTGCTCAGTACTTTATGCATAGACATACACATATCATGAAGATCTAAACATAATTTCCGGTGGTTTAGGGTTCTCTGATCCTGTAAAGTGTATCCCACGGCCTTTATTAAAGCATTCAAGTAATCAGAAACCGAGATGAAGATTTCATCGATGCAGTTGTGCTCAAGTATAAATGTACAGACCCCATTTTTTATGTGGTTATCGAACACAGAATAGACAACCTGTCAAAGTAAAGAAATTGAAATCAAAAGCAATATACATAAGCAATATATTCAGCTTTTTCCTTTTGACCCTCCAAACTGATTTGCTATTGGCAGCTACCTTGCAAGCACTCGGGAATTAAGATGTTGAGTGTAGATTAAAAATTCCGGACATTGTTATTAGACATGCGCCCAACACTCAATAAAGATCAATAACTGTAGCCCAAATTAGTTATTTTACTGCGGGTGGAAATGCCTGTGATTAGATAATAAGAAAATGATTCATGTACTAATAATTATATATCGAAACTATACAAATGTTTGTGTTTATATGATATCCTGCATTTGGATAGAAAATACACATTACATGACCACTTGGGTAATTGTTAGTTTCTTTACCAGAATTCTTTGCATATATCATTATCATATGGGTAGCCCAGTGCAAAAAGCCCCCCCACCCCACGTTAAGAGGTCTGGAAAGGATATGATGTATGTTGCCTTTACTCATGTTTCCAAAGCGACTGTTCTTAGGATACAAAGTTATAAAACCGCAACTCTCATGTTGTAACCTATAGAAATATTCTGTGCATAAATCAATACTGTGAAAAATACATAATAGTTTTTCGTAAACCTTTCCTTCTATGCTCATATGGTGGTTATGACTAGAATCATTTCCAATAAACATTGAAATTCGATTATCCAGGAATAAAACTATGTAGGAATAGTGAGGGACTACAGACCCCCCAATTTTAAAAAGTTGACCCAATATCTTATATTTTGGTATAAATTTTTTTATACATGGCTTACACCCGGTAATCAAGGTTCAACCTCCCATTGTAATATTCTATGACGTTCAGCCCCTTGCATTTTCAATTTCTAGCTCCGCTACTATCAGCAACTGGCCAAGTACTAAGTGTGTCACCCTCCTTTTTATCGTTTGTCAAAAACTAGAAATTTTAAACAAATAAGAGCAATACATAGCCAAAGTAAGCCGAATTTTGATTCTCCATCACATTAAAAAATTAAGAGAACAATAATAAGAATATAGTTACGAGCAGTTACTTCATCCTCAGCAGAGCTGTGATACTTATACACGAGCTTTAGGAACTCGAACCTCCGGCGAAAATCCACAATCAGCCGGCGCAGGCGGCCGGAGTCACTCTCCACCAGCTCCGCCGCGGCGCGGTGGAGCTTGCCGAGCTCCGCCGTCAGCGCCTTGTGGAAGAAAGCGAGGAACTGAGTCAGAGCTCCGGCGAGTCTCAAGGGATTCTCCGACGGCGGCTCAGAGCACATCTCCTATCGAACTTTACGTTACGCCACAGTTGACCGCCTTCAATGGAGAGGAACGGACAGAGTATGTGAATGTGTGTTTATGTATATATGTATATATGTATAGATAGATAGATATAGAGAGAGACGACTTTGCATTGTTCGCGCCATGTGTGTGTGTACTTGAAAGGTTTGCTTTGCTTACTATAATCCGATTCAGGATTGGCAATTTTGGTGCTTACGGGGATATGATTGAGACGTTATACCAAAGTCACCAAACATTATAACGATTTTCGGATAAAATAAAATAAAATAGTCGCAATCTCAATAATTCATTTATACAGTTGCTATAATCATATTATTACAAATTGTCGTTATTACGGAAAACAATAATTTCATAAACCAGTTCCTTTTTTCGTTTATTATATGATGAGCAACTTCCCTTCGTTCTGGTATGTATCCTCTCATCTCACATTGGTCTAACAAGGTTTCGCTTATGACCTTTCTCTTTTGGACAATATAATTATTTTTTTTCTTGTTTTCTTTAATTCGTAAGACAAATATATATATATATATATATATACTATAGAAGTATAATTTCTTACATTATAATCCATTGGTTAATTAACTTGGAAAAGTTCAAAATACCGAATCATTTCGACTTCCCTGCGGGCTTATTATGTAAAAAATGAGTTCAAACTAGGAAAAATAAAATAATATTTCGATATTAAAAAAGTTTAGAACCGTTTATACTTTAAAATATCATGAGTTTGAAATATTAAAATATAGTAAAATAGTATTACTTTATAAAATTTCTTAGGTTGAACTTCCTGCCTTAATATAGATCAGATCTGTTACCATTCCAAAATATGGATGGATATCGATGAATTATGGCTGAAATTGAAAGTATAGACAGTAAATATTTCTTTCTGCTTACTGACCTTGAGATCTAAATAATAGGGGAATTCTAAGGTCACTGCACAAATGCAGAAAGGCAGCACATATAAATTGAACAAAAAAAAACTAAAATATTAAAAGTATCATATATTTAATACATCAAATATAATTTAATCCATTCCTAAATAATAGGAAAAGTTATATAATTGCTCTTTATGTATAAACTTCAAAAAACATCTCCATCTCCCTCTTCTTTTCCCTCTCCCTTTTCTTAATTGTAAATTCCTAGTGATCTTCTTCCTCCCCTCCCCTTCCCTCCGTACCCCTCTTTCTCTCTCCCCTCCAAGTCGCTTGTTATTCATCACCGCACCACCATTAGCTACCAATTACACCGTCACTGTATTGCACTACATATCGGCTACCACCACCACTACCACTGCGGCACCGACTATTTATAGGAGATTTGACCCAAAAATTAAATAAATTTCAAAATATTCCACCCTAATCGTTCAATAATTCTAATTACATCACTACAAAAAATTCAATTAAATGAATTCAAATTACACCACCACTGCACCGCACCACACACCAGCCATCACCACAACCGCCAAATAGCCTATATTTGACCATCAATTAGTCGAATGTAGGTTATTTGGCAACTGCACAAACCAATAGCTAAATAGCCTACATTCAGTCACGAATGTGTCTAATGTCAAGAACTACATTCTACCTCTAAATGGTTGAATGTGTCACTCGACCAATCTGAGATCGAATGTACCCAGTCTTATCGATCTCTGTGAGATTGTATCACGATCAAACTTAAAAATTATACATTTGAATCCCTAAGTTAGGAAGATAACTCAATATATTCAAGAGATGTGTCCATTTGATTTTCGATTATATTCTAAAAACTCAAATAATCATACCTTACTAGATTTGATGGTTTAATTTTGTTAAAATTAGCAAACCAAAAAAATGGTGTAGTGAATTTTATGTGGAAGATGAAGATGTAGTGAGAGAGAGAGAATATAATGAAAATGAAGATGAAAAGTAAAAGAGGAATGAATAAAATGATTAAATAGAATATGATTAAAAAAAAAAAAGATAAAGATAAAGAAGATGCAGATGAAGATGATGATGACGAAAAAGAAGAAGAGGGAGAAGAGGAGGAGGAGGAGGAGGAGGAAGTGTTTGATTGATTGGAGGAAAATAGTATTTTAGTAATTGATTATTGTAGTGCTAATAGTAAATTAGTGGTTTGAAGTCAAAATTAATTATTATATTCAGTTTGTGGTATCTATGAAGTAAAATAATTTTTAATGGTGATGCCTGAAATAATGTGGTGCCTTTGGTTTTTTTATGATGCATTTTGCCCTTGAAAAGCGTACGTAATAAATTAATAACTTAAATTATGACTGTTATTTAAAGATAATTCATATTATATGGTGGTTAGTTGCATATTAAAGAAAACACTAATAGTGTGATAGATTGAACAGGTCATTAAAATACTTCGGCTTAGGGTGTGAACTATGCTCCTAATCCCGTTTTTGTACCATTAATCTTAGATCTTTTATTATTTTTTAAAAAAAAGGTATTTTCATGTGTTCGCTTATGTTCCCGTTCCACAAACTGATAGGGATAAAAAAGAATAAAACTATTCGAAAGCAACTCGAGAGTTTCTCATAAAGTGACTCGGCTTAGGCTTTGCTCATTTGATAAAAAAGTAAAGCAAAAACTAATTTTTAGAGGTCATTTAGTAAATAAGCCGAGTTCGAGCTTAATAAAGTCCGGCTCATTATATCAAGAGTTTAGCTTGTTTATATATATATATTATGTTAGGGAGGAAAAATTTTTTGATTTAGACTAATTTTTTTTTTAAAGTGTAATATTAGTGTAATGCTACACAGATACAAAATAATATGAAAAATCTTATTTCTCTCACATCGGTTATTAAAAGAGATTACCTTTTAGATACAAAATATAATAAATTTGAACTGTTACTAAAAGAGTTGGCTCATTAGCTTTCAATACTAAAAGATAGCTATAGCTAGAACTGAATGATTTAAGCTCGTGGAGATCAAAGCTCAAACTTTGTAATAAACCTAGTGAGCCGAGCTTGAACAACACCAAGTTCGGCTCGACTCCTTCATACCCCCTCTTACAAACTATTGACCTATAGCTAGAAAACAAGGACTAACTAATTGGGCCTACTTACCTCTTAATTAAAATGATTCGGATCCATAACTGGGCCTGTATTAAAGCTAACTATGAGAATCATTTGACCAAAAAGATGGTTGGGCATCTACTAAGAGGCTTCTAAAACTCCACAAAATGGCCCATTCTACGCACAAATATGACTACAATTTAAGAAATTTTAACAATATTTGTGAATAATATTCAACAAAATGAGCAAATATACATTTTTTCAAATTGAATAATGCATGTTGTGTTCCTGGCTCATAAGAAGGAAAACATCTTAATCATTAAAATTCGTCAAACCTATATTTCGTATATAATTTCTTTCATTTTCTCTTTGCATATTACACTTTCGATGTAAGAGACAAAAGTTTTTTATTTTACTCCACCAACAGTATAGAAACTATTTACAGAAAAGGATGAAACATATGCATATGATGCAGTCTAACATGTATTTTTTGATGGACACAAATTGCGTATTCAAACATGGTGTAAAAACAAATTTAAGATTATTCTGAGAGCATTTGCATTAGATTCCCCTGTAAGGTTATTGGGTAGTATCTGGACCGTTAATTTTTAAATCAACACCTGAGGTTAAATATATAGATTCTTAAAAAAAATTTAATGAAAATAACTTATTTAATCTCAGCCGCTAAATCAACGGCTGGGATGTACCAAATAGCCCCCAGGTCTTGGAATCTTAATCTATAGTATCCACAAAGAATTTATCTTCAGAGAATTTGCATCATGTTTTCTTAACAAATTATCTAAAATACAGAAAAAGTGATTTCTATTTCTATTTTACAGAATCTTTATTTCTTACCATCTGCATCAAATTATCTATTACATTCTCTACTATATTAAAATATTATTTTCATATCTTTCACCATTCCATATTTAAAATTCCACACATAACAATACATTTATAATTGTGATATATTATCTATTTAATTATGTATTAATAAAATTATTATTATTTTTTAGTTTTAAATTTATAATTTTAATTTTATTTAATTTATTCATTCATTATATAAATAAAAAATATAACTAGAATATATTTTTAAGCAAAGAAAGAAAAAAGGGGAATAGAAAGATATGATAGAAGAAAAATATAAATAAAAAAAACCTATAAAAATTTAGAATATAAATAGATTTGTGTAATAAAAAAACTACTAGTTCTTAGCATTAAGCATTAAAATTTTATAATATAAATTTAAATTTAATTTTAACTTTTAATAAATATATATTTTAAATATCAAAGATTAAATTCAATTATATGTTTGTTATAAAATTATAATTATTTATTTATTTAAATATAAAAATTATTTTCTATATACTTAAGTTTTAGTTTATATATCATATTTAGTAGTTTTAACTTAATAATTATTTTTAAATATTAAATTTAAAATTGCTATTTAATTATTTTAAATATTTATATTATATTTTTATTTTTAATTAATAATATTAGTGGAATGAGTAGAGGGAGAATATATTAACTTTTTAATATAATAATGAAATGATGTACCATGAGAAAGAATATATTAATTTTATATATTTAAGTAATAAATAACAGTTCTTTTCTCGAATTTAGGTAACCATTAGTTAATCTGACGCAAGCCCTAAAAGAAAATTACCTAAAATAGGAAAAAGAAGTCCTTATAGTGGTATGATGCAAATGCTCTTAGTTGATATGATTTCGGAATAAAAGTACTGAGTGTATTTCAAATTTCGGGTTAATTTGGACTCTCAGCTTATTTTAATAGCTAGAACATATTAGTTGTAAGCAAATTTTATGATTAGCTGAACTTGCTATGTTTGTGATCTACTGGAATAGTTTATTCTTAGTAGTTTCTGTTAATGGCGCCAAAAATTATTACTCAGCAAAATTTACAAACCATATACAAAAATATTACAAATTTTTGTATC
>MKEJ01049689.1:0-11955 GCA_001753735.1 Embelia ribes | reverse complement strand
ATCCGTGATCAGAGAAGGGAGAGGGGTCACTCAAACTCACACAACTTAAGGTTGTAGGTGGGTGTGCTTCTCGAGTCCCTCGTGTATGCATATTGTCTTCTTGTAAAAAACAACTATTGAGAAAAGAATACTGGTTCTTGCAAGATGAGAGGGCCAAATCTTAATAATCTTCGGGATATTTGTTATGTTAAAACTCAATTATTAATTATGTTTTTCTGTTGTGAAAGAATTTTGTTTCTTCTGTGTTTATAAATATATGTACAGCGAAGAGACTGCCACGAGCACAGCCAGCTCCTAATCCGTCAGGCATGGTCCTTACGGATCGACCAGGAGAAAGAATAGCAACTGCTTCTTGTTGCTCGTGAAGTTCTTCGATGGTTCTTCTTGTTCCCTTTGTAATTCCTCTTCCTCCTGCTTGTTATCAGTCGTCACCGTTGTCATGTTTCAGTTTGTTTTTGTTCAATTGTACAGACTTGATATTCTACCAAACGATGTTAACATTAACTTCCCTTGGTGTGGATGTACTTGTGATACTATTGGTGTATAAATTTGATAACTACATTTGCTTGAGATTGAACGTCATGAACACCACTAATTAAATTTACGGTGAACTCGAGTACTAGTGCTCGGAGCTTGAGTATTGAGGCTCCTCTTATTTATGCAAGGTTCAATTGACGGGAAGAAATATGAGTGTGTTTTTCTTTTAAATGCTTAATTCAATATCACGGTATTTATGATTCCAATTTTAGCAGAGGGTTAATCCTGAAAGCGAAATGTGAAAAAAAATTTCTTTTCATCATTACTTCATTGGTAGGTAGATATTAAATGTGATACTGTTATAATTAAAAAGATCAGTTCTGGTTTACGTACCAGTTATTTCTATCTTGGTTTCACAGTTAAAACTAAAAAGATCAGTTCTACTTTACATAGTAGTAGTGTTTCTTTCTCTGTTTTTGGTAAAATCACAAAGTTGCTATTCCGGAGATTACTGAAATTTGTTCATTGCAAACTCTTACCAAAAGTGATGAATCAATTTATGATCAATTCAGCAATGACAAACATTTTGATAGGCGAAAAATTTCTTGTTACACTGCAGCCAATGTAAAGGTATTGAACTACTATTTTCAGATTTTTCTTGCAGAACAATATTATGCAACATAATCTGATCAGAAGGTAAATTTAACTTTTCCCATTGCTGGAATGTGGTAATATAACATCCATCAGTTAATGTTTATCAGTCGCTTAAATGCAACACCATTAGTGTAGATTAAAAGATGAGCCATATGAAATTATGAATCATGAAAATTTACAACATTTAGCTTCTTTCAAGTCAGCAAAACAAAATTAGTTTTCACTTTTCTTTTCTTCAGTCACAAAATCTATACACAGAAGAGAGACCGGGAAGCATACAACTAGGCACTCATGTGCTCTAGTATTAATGCAGCTAAAAATATAAAACGTAACGATATTTAGATCAAAGCTTCTTGGCCAAAGTCTTCTTCAATCCCTTGATAATCTTGCCAAACCATATTATGTTCATTATACCCAGTGCAGAAGGTACCAAAAACACCAATAGAAAACCAACCGTGTGCATTGCGTGTACCTGCAAACAGTTCCATTCGCTTAAAGAAACCAAGCCTTAAAGTCAGCTAAATGTAACCAAAATGGGATACCATGTCCGGTCGCAAACATGAATTCTTTGTGCCACTCATTAAGCGTCATGTTATAAGCAAATAATTTTAATTGACGTATATAGGAACCATTCTGGGTGCTCAAACAATTGATCATAAAATATGCAGTTGAACCATCAGGTGAAATGTAGGAGCAACTTCCTCGAAAATATAAGTTGCATTTGGTAATATTTATTAAAAACTATTATTCATTGAGCTTATATACTTGGCTTACTGATTCTCAAACTTTTGAGCATCTAAGGGATGTCACTAATTCATGGAAGTTCTATAGGATCTAATACCCCTTTCTACTCACATGATGAACTGTGATCCAGGGTATCACACGAAAGGGCTAAAAAAAAGGTCATTTTTCCAACATGGCGACATACCACTGCACCAGAAAGTTGAAAAAAAAATAAAGGTAGGCATATATTACCTGGTCATAGTGCAGGTAAACGTGGTAAAACATGTAAACAAACAACAAAATTCTTGCAACCTGCATATAAGATTAATAATAGTTCATAAGCATATCTCCTAGATAACTTGAAAATTTCAGTGGGGAACACCATAGTTACACAAGGAGCAAATAAAAGTAATAGACATGCTTAAGATATGCCATGTGCTGCAATTTAACTCAGATCAAATAAACATATATATTTTTCTTTTTTTTTGGGGGGTAATAAAACGTATATATTTTCTTAATACATCACCTAAGCATATACCCTCTTCCAGGTTGATCACAGATTGACTTAGCTGGAACACAAAACAAAAGGACAAATTACATCCATTGCTTGATTTTTCAGGTTTTTGTGATGCCCCATGTTGTAAGAATGCATAAATCTCCCTTAGCTTAGAGAGTTGCATCACAAATTGCCCCCTCTAACGGGTTAGGCTCATATCATTCTACCCCTTTTGGTATACCGTCTCACCTGTCGAGCTCTCCTAAAACAAAATAGAATAGATCCTAACACTGATGCAAGCCATATACATATCTTAGAAGAAGGGACAGCCTAAAGGGGTACAAGATGATGATTCATCTTTCAAAGCCAAGCCACATTGTTTGGTTGCAAGAGAGGAAAAGGAACCTCACATGCCAAAAGTGCACGTAAAACTCCATCTACCAGCAGCTCCAACACCCACCATGTAGTTTGAATTGCGTTGTTGAAAATCTTAAAAAGTCAATTCTCAATTTTAACGTGTTGCCATGTGGATGTGTGTGCATTTATCAATATAGACATAAGTGACAGGCACACTGACTGATATACAGTGGAACACATATACATACATCTGTTTACCATTCAAATGTCCTGGAGAAATGGATGAACTCCAGAATCTAGATTACGTATCTAAGTTGAAACAGATATCTTTCGGACTGAAAGCACAGGTGCAGTAGCACAATTTTGCAGGTGTAAAAACTCAACAAAATATGAGCCAAATTTTTTGTTTTGAAATGTAAAGTAGGTACTCCCAGTTATGTCAAATAGCAAAGGAGGTAGATAAAGCTCACTTAAATTTAATAATGGATGACTAACTCACCAGCCAAGCAAAAAATATCACCACTCCATTAATGAGATATACATATGATCTCTTCAAACCAGCAGTATCAAGATACCTGTATGAAAGGAATAATGATTTGTCGAAAGAGAAATACACAGGTTCTATAAGTATTCAAGCTAAATTTTAGTTTTTGAAAAGTTACCATCTCATGTTGATTTCTGGAGTAGTGACCTCAGAAATTAATGACATGAACGTGTAAAGCTGTCCTTCCCCAGAAAACATGGAGTATGATACTGCAATTGTGGAGAGAGAGTGATGAACTATCTGCAAATTTGAACAGTAAATTCATGTGATCCATGACAAGAATACTATGTAGCATCATCATGTATTCATCTTTCTTTTACTAATAGGTAAATACATGTAAAACAAACATCATCATCATCAAAATCCACATCTCTAATATTAATTATTTCACTTGTGCCAAATTGGGTAAAGTGTAATTGGCATAACTAGCAGAAAAATTCAAGCCAGATGAACATACTACAGGTTAACAGATTTCAGATTTTTAAGAAGTCAAATGACGGTGATAAGAAGACGCTGCAAGAATGATATAAACAATAAATATGGCGAACCCGAAACATATTTCCGGAAAAAGCCTTTTGCGAAAAGAGGAGCGATAGAGGACCCAAGAAAAGGTTGGAAAAATGAATCAATACAAAAACACAAGCAGAAGACATTAAGGTCCCTGACAAAACAAGCCACAATAGTCCTATAAAAATAAAAGTGGCACCTAAATTTCCTAAGTTTTCCATTGTGACTGTTAATAATGAAATCAATCAATGACTAATGAATGCTCTACTATGAGATTTTTCAATGCTTGATAGTGCACTTACATACTCTGCTCCACCAAGAGATGGATACTGCCAAAAAATCAGTCCAAGATCAGCAATGAAGTAGCCTATAGTAACCTGTTCAATAGCACATTCAGACTAATTTCAGACTGAAGGAACTTTGCTTTAACCGGAAAACGGAATTTCACAAGTTAAAAAATACAACACAATGAAGTACAAATTAAGCAAAAAATAAGATAAGTGATATTGAGCTATCTACAAAATCTGGGAAAGAAGTCACCCACGTTTCTGTTTCGCATTACCAATATTCGTCTTTTGGACATTATTACTATTCTCTCTTTCATTATTTACAATAGGGTTAACCCAAATCAAAATAACACCTTCTTTTGCACCGATGACAGGTTTGGAATTTAAAATCTCTACCAAGTAGTTCCAGAATTAACTTTGACGTAGAATGTCGAGTCGTTTTTTTTATTTTGTATTTTCTTTTGACAGGGGTAGGAATCAAGGTCAAACAGTGAATTAGTATTTGTAAATCAACCTTGCAGCCCCATCTAAAGGTGAGACGCAACAAGACAGAAACCGCGGCCGACAAGGCCAAGTAGTAATCTGCAAAATCCGCTATCAACTTTTAACCAGAGATGACAAATTTTGAGGTAAGAAGTATGCGGCATCCATCAGAAACTTCCACCTTACACTAATACATACATATAATTTGTTTTAATCAAACGTGACAGTATAACTGAGGAAGATCATGAGAAAGAACTATTTTATCAGTTATTCCAGTTTATAGAATGAAAATAGGAAATATTATCGTGCATGCTCTAAAATGTCTAGTGGTGCGGTAGATTCTATGTGTAATGCTAGCAGAACTTTAAGTTGCAACAATGAGAGGATTCAGCATTAAGAGGATTTGCAAATAATATGCAGTTAGTTTATGAGTTCGAGCCTACTGGTGTGATTTTAGCCTGATACGTCCACTATTGGAGCTTCAACTTCACATACTTGGACTAGTGTACAACTGAAATCCCAAGCCCTCACCTCGTATGTGTAAATCAGTCACTCCATGGATTTATAGGATTGACCAAAACTTAGCCATGGTATGGGTATTGACAGCATTGCTTTTATATGAATCCAAATCCTGATTCATTTGAAGCCTCATTCAAACACAAGAGTAGGCAATCACAATGGGGTTTCCACTAGATGCATAGTGTGCAAGCTGTGTGATTGCTCACGGCAAGACATTAATGTAGCAAATCCTTTTACACTTACAATCAATAAAGCTTCATATTTCAGTTCATTACATTGGATATGTTTGTTCCAAAAAAAATAACTAAATAAGGATACAAACAGGAACACGTATTGGCTTGTTGTAGGTTGATTTATTTATCGAATTGCATAAAATTCACAATTACATAAAAATTAACCATTTCTAGGAAGCCACAAGACATAAAGAAGAGGGGATAACATTAGACTTACTCCCAATGCAAATGTTGATAGCTGTGAGCTTCGGAATGTAATTACACTAGTCTGCTGATGATCAGAGAACAAATCTGACCAGAACACGAAATACAACGAAAAAGCTCCGATGAAAAGTGCATGAATTGTAGAGATCGCACTGCAATATCAAACAGAAAAACATCGATAAGATTATAAAAGAAATAGAAGGAACAATTGCATAAACTTGAAATACACGCAGACCGATTGTTCCACTCGATTTGCTGTATCTTTGTAAGTGAAGAATAGCTCATAAAGTACAATGTGCTGAACAACTGAGAAAGGTCATATATCTGCAAAATTGTCAAATGATAAAACAAAGAAGTACGTAACCCTTATCACCTTTCTGCCCGATCCAATAATAAAGAAGAAAATGAACGAAATAAAAGAACTACATTTTATAAAATTACCAACTTGCAGGCAAACATGCCGCCAAGGATAGACGTGTAAGGAATGAAAGGATCTGAAAGTAGATAGTCCTTAACCAGCACCTCAGCCTGGCTTTGGTAAGATTGTAGTGTCATACCATTTCTTTTAGAAACCCTCATCCTTGTATACTTTTTATAACATCCTTGTAATTACTCTCCCAGCTATGCCAATATTTCTTAAAACCCACCCAGCAACCTGCCAAAAAAAAAAAAAAAACCTCTATACCCATCAATTCCTTAATGTTGCGTCTGATTTAGAGATTTAGGATCCAAGAGGATTTGGTAATAAGGATTTAAAATCATGGCTGTAAACAGTTCCATTTCAAATATATGATAATAAAACTCTAGTACCAACTGTTATTTATCAAAAAACTTTCTAGTATCAACTGTTGCGTGAATTTAGGTGGATCTCATACGCGCTATACAATACACATTATGCATTTGAAATCCTCACGTAGCCAACGCAACCTATATCGACACTTCTCATTCAGGCAGATGCAAATCAATTCCAAGTCTGACGCACCTTCACCTGGAGACGTATATGTAACTAAAAGCACTGGAATAGCTGAACTTATATACGGAAAGGATTAATTGTTGTGTAGAATTTCTTGACATAATGTCTAGAAACAAAAATCATATGGACATTTAGAAACACTAATTTGAATGACCTGCATCACCAAATGTAAAAAACCAAAATTCAATGACAATGCACAATACACCAAAATTCAGAACAATGTGTTATCTTTGAGATCCAATCCTATCATACTCAATCCTACCATGCAATAAATAAACAAAGCCAAAATATACTATGTAATTAAATTATATACAAATAAATAAACTAATCCAGGAACAATTACAGGGTGGTTACCTAAAACCAAAATGCGGATAAATCAGAAGAACCCATGTCCAAAAAAAAAAAAAAATGACAAAAATTTTCTGGCACACACTGTGCAATGAAGTTTTTCAATTACGACACTGGAAATATGGGGTATTCTGAAAAGCCCCCAGTGTTTCAAGTTGAACAGTCTTCACTATATTTTTAAAATTCAGAGTACTCTTCACAGGTTCTTTGGTAATTGCAGAAAGCCCCCCAGGTTTTTCGATTATGCTTATTGCTGACCCTCAAGCTCTGAATGAGGTCGAATATGTTTATTGCGGACCCTCAAGCTTTGAATGAGGTTCCCGATTGCTTCATAAAAACCAGTTAGATAGCGTGAACGATGAAACCGCAAACCAGTAATTCCCGTTGGATCCCATTATCAAGACAAAATCACGGCGGATTGGCCCACCTGGTAGTGAGTATTACCGGGATTTTAGTTCAACAAAATGGTTAGGAGTCCAAACCAAAGTCGAAGCAACTGGGAAAGAGGGGCCTAATTTCTGCTCATGTGCTCCCCCTGGATCCGTAGAAAGCGTTATGCGCCACATCAGCGACATAAGTTTACAATTGTAGTTCGATTTGGGGCGCCGCCTTTGTTCTAAAATCTGAAAGCAAATAAGTTGATGTTAAAAAAATAGAAGAAGAAGCAGTTCATAAAGTGAATATCTAGAACATGCACTTAGAATTATTGCATTTGTACTAAAACTAGAGCATAAGAGGTTAAAGTTAAACATGAATAAACTAGAAAATTGAAAAAACAATAAAGGGAAAGGCATACAGAATGTTGGCAACGCAAAAGACATGGCATCTTAAAATTAAGCCTAAAAATTTACAAAAAGCCAAACTACGTGGATGAATTAATTTGTATGAAACAACTGGACCATAGGGTTCGTGTCCACCCCTAGTCATAACGATCATAATAAGGTCACCGAGAATGTTATCCTAGAAAAGTGAATTATACAGTCACTCTGCCAGAATGCGGGTGCACCCTAAACGCGCCCAGTTTCTATGACGACGCCATCTTATGAACAACTTGGTGAATTTGCCTCGGTTAATTATCAGGAGCCTTTTTCTTCAAGTATAATATTTCTTTCTATTTTGGAGTGATCTTATTAGAACAAAAACTCTTTGTAGCTTCTCTCAAGACGATGAGTTTTTTACCTATTGTTGGAATGAAAACAGCTAGCTGGTGTTAGGAAATAGCAATTCTTGAATATGTTAAATAACTAGCTAATACTACATTCCATGCTTTCTAATTGGATTGAGGATTGGAGCCCCTAACTTCATAGCTTTTGTCGTCAGATCGTATTAAAGCTGATCCAACGACTATGACGTAATAAATTATTTTTAATCGGAGCCATCAATCTAATTAGCTTCGTTACTTTTATTGGAACGGCTAATTATCTTGATCATAAATAAATCCATGGGAAATTAAATGCCTATCGAACTAATTTCCAACGTTCACTTCTCACCTGAAAAATCTGACGGTGAAGGAGCAGCTTTTGAAATGCAATAAACAACGATCAAGTCTCTACCTTTTTCAGAATTTTCCTCTTTTGTGGCCTACATGAATACATGGAAAAAAACATAAATGAAAATCAGAAGAAAAGAACAAGGATAAAAGGCCACATATAGGCATACATTTTGTATCTGTACGTAATGTTCATATATCTTGTCAAGATCGTGATAGTTTTTAACTGTCTATTAGCTATGTATTTAAGAAATCGATCCTTTGCTCTATATAAAATGTCCATTTTTGGGGTCGTGCTAGCTCGTTATTGTCGTGTGTCAGGTGGATGTTATTAACGTGCACTATGCGCTAACGGTGTATGGATAATGTGTGAATATAATTAGCCTTTCTGATGTAGTTTAGTAGTTTGTATCAAGGGCATTTGTTGTTGATTACATAAATAAGACGGTACCGGTGATTAAGGAGTGAAAGTTGACGATATGATTATCTAGAAATTAATTATATATTAAGGTTAAACGATATTAAATGTTTAAAATTAAATCATTTGTCTTGTTTTACTAATCTAATCTATAATATTTGACGATTACATCTTTGAAGGCCCAATTAAGGCCAGCTGTAAGGTGACCTATATTCGTTTTATATTTTATTTTCATTTTCTCGTTTTTCATACATCAGAAGTATTTATCTTATGAAACAGAAATTTTTTAAACACATATTACAAAAATTCATCTTTTTCTTCCAAGAATAAAGGATCAATGCAATTTATTACTCTTTCGACATTAGCCTACTAGTCGACATGAAGAAACCAATTTTTGCAGGTTCAATTAATGGATTCATAAAAATTATATCATATCTGAGTTTCTGAATTTGATTTTGGAACCCAGTCTAAAAAATTTGCATCTCTCACGTTTTATTCCTTTAAGACCCTCTAATTAGGGTTCTGAGTTGTCCTAATATTCCAATTTTTATTTTGATCATTGAAAAGTTTTATCTTTAGAAAAATAAAAGAAGGTTAAGCACATACTAAAGTGTTTATTTTGATCACGATTTCTTCAATGACAAAGATTAGACAAAATTACGAAAATAAATCATTTAGCAAATATTTTGAGGAAAGAACAACCTAGTGCAAAGCATGCACCACAAGAACAATGAATACGTACCGTTTAATCCCATGCAACGTAGAATAATCTCCACGTACTTTGTAAACCGTATCCACCCGTCGATCTCCGTAATTACTGCATCCCATACTTGAAGGTACCATATTGTCCACAACAAAAATAGGATGCGGCTGATTTATCTAAGTTGTGTGCTATCACAGAAATGGAGGGTTTGTTTGCTAGACTTTTCGGAGAAAAATATCAAACCAACCTTCTCTTGAAAAAAAAAGAAAAAAAAAAGTGAGCAATTCTTCTCCCTCTCGAATTATGATATCTTACTCTATCGTGTATGTACGTATATATAGAAGGAACGATGGATCTAGACCAGGATAAAAAATAATGATAGGCCTAACAATTTACCCAACAAGGAAAATACAATTAAGATCAATTAATCATTTCCAATATTAATGGTTATATATTTATCATGTCAATAAATGACGAGCCTTTTAAGCACATGGATATTTATTTTTTTTGCTTGAAAATTTATATTTCTCAAGTAGGGCGTACAAATATGTCTACATCAAATTGATACTGCTTGAGCAATTTTTGGATCGGTTTGCATTTTGTGATCACCTTCTATTTGAGAAATCCACTTATTCTAGCTTAAACTGGGGCGGAGCCAACACTATTTTTCTGGGGTCGTCTGGTGAGCAAAATACATGAATATTTTTTCAGCATATTAATAAAAAAATAAATAAACTAAGAACCAAAAAAGTTAATTAGTGGATAAATATCAAGTTCATCTACTTACCGATTCCCAAAAAATTACGAGTAATAAATTCAAAAAATAAAGGGCATTATTAGTGGGACAATCTCTAAATTATTTGGAAAAATACACATAAAAAATTGGCGTTTTTGTGAGTTATAGGGTTACACCAGCAACCCCTACTACCCCTAAACTCATGTTATGTCCCAATTTTTCTATAAAATAAAGACAAGCCACGTACCTGTTAGAAACCTTGAAGAGTGGGTGTATTACCTTTTTAGGTAAAAGAAAATAAAAAATATTTATTAATTTTTGAAAAAAAGTAGGAAAATTCACACTAACACCGTCACTTGTCAAACTTACATTCTACAATATAATGAGTTACATGCTCCAACTATGATAAAATATATTACATTTTATTTTTGTCTTAAACGTGACTCTCGCCAATAGAACAATAACAGAATGTAATACATAAGTTCTTTAGGCACAAAATACATCACGTCTACCATAAGTCTACTAATGTACAAAATAAATATATCCCAATAAGCCTCCAAATAAATACAATATGAATATGAGGCTGATATAACAAAATAAAATCCAAATACAAGTCGAACAAAAGAATATATACAAGGAATAAAGTCACCCTCAACAATGCTGCTCACTAGTCTCGATACCTATAATATAAGTATTTACAAAAGTAGAACATAATATGTACGATTTAGTCTCCAAAATAAGATAATATATGTGTTGCTGTGTAATGCCTACAAATATAATATTTATGCCATAGAATAATAATGTACTGCAATGCATACCCACGTACACACACATGTACTCATATATGCAAGGACTCACAACTCACTGCTCACTAGAAATTTGGGACAAGTGTCGCTTGCGGTTTTATAAAAAACATAGGACTACCTTGTAGAACCTATGCTTTAACCCGCCAATGGTCTCAACACGATTATAGTATATCCATGATTAGGTGTCCCGAGTTTCACGATAAGACGCCAATCCTTCTTTTTATTTTTTTTTCACAGTATGAAGAAACAACACAGTCCCGAAAAGAAAGTAAAATGACTCAACCCACAATGTATTTCAACTCACACAGTAATATCAATTTTTCTCACTTTAAAACTCACATTTAATTTTAGAGCTTGTTTCATTCCAATTTCTCACAAAAACTCACTTTTCTCGCCAATTCCCACTTTATGAAAATTCAAAAACTCATAATTTTCACTTTAACAAATATCAATATCAAAAACTCACTTTTTAACATAAACAAAACAATGTTATGCCAAATACTCATTAATATGAAATAATATGTAACAACATAAATTTCATATAAAAACTCACTCAACATGTTTTCATTCATTCATATTAGTTTCTAATACATAAAAATTGATATAACATTACTCGCAAAGAAAGTAATTAATTATTTCCTAATCACACAATTGGGGACTCGCTCAAACTCATAAATATATTCCTATTTTGTAGGTTGCTCATACCTCACGGTGTACTAAAATGCTTCTCGTAAGCTTTCGCCAAAAACTCACCAATCACCTCTTCTTCTCCCCTTGATTTGATCTATCAAACGGTAATGGATTAATATAAATTTATAGTAAAAAATGGTCTACTAATCATAAAGAGTAAGAATCATGATCGTGTCAGAAATATGCGATAGATAATCTAGCAAGTATATTAGGGACGGAGTAATAAATTCGGAAAATCCGAGTGTCAAAGTCAAAGATTCTACTAAGTCACAGATTATCTAATAACTATTCTTTTAGATCTACTTTCG
>MKEJ01049682.1:3453-15048 GCA_001753735.1 Embelia ribes | reverse complement strand
AAGGTCGAATCCAAATATGTTGACCGTTGAGGGCTACGTACTAACCACTAGAAAATACATCTTTAAATTTTTATTTAAATCTAAAAATAAATATATTCTTTTTAGTTTTATATATATATATATAATGGTAAAAAAATTAAATTTAAATTTTTGACCCGAAGCAAGGCGGTTGCCTCTGCTTGGATGGGCCAGTGAATTCAGGCATATGGACTTTTCTTCTTTTCATAGTTGAATAAAATATTTTACTGAGATTTATTTGGTGGAAGCTCTATCGAATTCATAATAGAGAATTTTTCCTTGAAGAACTTTGATTTTGAGAATCTGCCAACGAATGTTATTTCGATCAGTACAAAAATTGCCTTTTTTGGGGGGGCATTTTTGGTTGTGTAATTTTTTATTTTTTCTTTTCATTTTCCATCAAGATAAAATTGTGTGTTGTAGATTTAGCTGTTTCCTAAAGATAGTAACCAAAAGAGAAAGCAGCACATAGTGCTTTCTGATTTTGGCAACATTTATTGATTTTGGCAACACTAAAGTAAGTTAAGATTAGGAGAAGATGACCAAACAAAGGCTATTTATATCCATTATTTCTCCTCATCGACTCATTCCAGCTCAACAAACTTCTAAAAATAGAAAAGGGTGTTAGTGTGGTTTAGCACAAATATAGCCATGTTTACAGGAGATAAATTCAATACTCATGGGGCGAAGGTTTTTTGATTTGTCATTTGATTTAAAATCTCGAGTCTAAAACCCGGCCTTGAATCGGATTTGTCTTACTTTTGCCGTGGGTTGGATTGATTTTTATGAACCATAGTCGGCAACCACTTCCCGTTCTTATTCATCAGAAGAGAAGAAGAGAAAAAAATTGATTACTATTTGGATTCGAATTTTGGAAGCTTGTAGAGCCTTTGGTTATTAAAATCTCGAGTCTAAAACCCACCCTTGAAGATGAACTGTTTTTCGTGTTGCTATTCGAAGAAGAGCAGAAGTCATAAATCTTCGAAAGCCAGCATAAAAAAATACGAAAATGGAAAAGCTTCCTCGTTTGGCAACATCTCCTTCAAGTCCGGTAAAATCTCATGCAAAGCTTTCTTCATTTCGTTGAAACTGTTTTCCTCCTTCAAATTGATTTGATATGTTGCAAAAGAAACTTTTAAACATACGATGAATAGCCAAATTTTTAAAACCCCTGCACCTCCGAAAGAAAGCAATTGTTTGTTACCCATGGATGTAAAATAGATTTTTTTTTTTTTCCACTTGCAATGAATATCCTTTCGTGTCCTTGATCCTGAGGGATCATTTTCTTCTGCAATTTGATGAGGGGCACCTTTTTATTTTAAGAAAACCAATGTCGGAAATTTTAATGGAGAAGGGCTATTTAGGAGAAGGGGATTTAAGTAGTGGACTATGAAAGTAGTAGAGGAGGAAAGTATTGAATAAGAGACACCTTGGTAATTTTATTACTTCAACTTTTTGGCTTGGTTACAACAAAAAAGTATTTTTCCTTTAAAATAGTGATTTAATAACATATCTTTTTGTATGCTACCACACAGATGCAAGCAAGAGGAGGTACATCATGGAAGAGATAACGAGAATGGGGAAAGGGGACGTCTCGGCTCATATATTTGCATACGAGGAATTATCTCTTGCTACCGAAAACTTCCACTCAAGCCATTTGATAGGTGAAGGAGGTTTTGGTCCGGTTTATAGAGGGCACATTCACAACTTAAATCAAGTAATTTGTTTTCATGCCTCTCTATATCATGCAGTAATCTCCCATTAATTTTCATTTTGCATAGTTAAATTAGACAAACAATTTTGTAAGGAGTTCCCTTCGGTCATACAATAAGTCCTTTTTGCAATTTTTTTATATTTTTTTCTGCTGCAGATAAAATGTTTTTACTCGAATTTGCGAATTTTAGAAACTGAGAACTTTGTTTTATCAATTTAGAGAACTTAAAAAAGATTTTCCGTTTTGTGTTTGGTGGCAACCAGGAGGTGGCGGTGAAGAAACTCGACAGGAATGGATTTCAGGGAAATAGGGAATTTCTTGTGGAAGTGGTGATGTTGAGTCTCCTTCACCACAGTAACCTTGTGAATTTGGTGGGATTTTGCCCTGATGGTGAACAAAGGATTTTAGTCTACGAGTACATGCCCAATGGTTCTCTCGAAGATCATCTTCTTGGTAATCTCCCCAAAACTAACTAAATTTCAATAGAGTATGGCAAATTTAGTTTCTATAATAGGTGCCTCACATAAACTCTTTACCAAGAAAATACCCATTGTTTCCGACAAAGGAAAATCTTCGGGCAACATGTTGGGCGTGTATTAGTACCCAAAACACCTTTTTTCAACTAACCCAGTTTTGGAAACCTGAAGAAAATATATTTGAACTTGGTAAAATATATTTTTGATTCAATAGAATATAAGGAAACTTGTTTAAACCTGTTTGTTTTTCAGATATACCAGTAACTAAGCAACCTTTGGATTGGATCACAAGAATGAAAATTGCTCAAGGAGCTGCAAGAGGACTCGAGTACTTGCACGAAACAGCTAGCCCTCCGGTGATATACCGCGATTTCAAAGCCTCAAACATTCTTTTAGATGAGGAGTTTAGCCCGAAGCTTTCGGATTTCGGTCTAGCCAAGCTGGGGCCCACAGGGGATGCCACCCACGTGGTGACCAGAGTGATGGGTACTTACGGGTACTGTGCCCCAGAGTATGCTCTGACAGGGAAGCTGACAACTAAATCCGACGTCTACAGCTTTGGGGTGGTGTTTCTGGAAATTATAACGGGGAGGAGGGTTATTGATAATTCGAGGCCGACCGAGCAACAGAATTTGGTCACTTGGGTATGTTCAAAAGCATCTCTACGCTTTAAATATAAGATTTTTGTTTGAACTTTCTTGTTGGTCGTATTTCCTCCTTATCCAAGACGGATAATTCGTTCACTGAGAATGAATCAAGTGGACTGTGACAATAGAAAATTGATGCAAAAATGGAACAAAAAAAAAACGAAAACAAACACACAAATTTGTTTAAAGAAATGAAGAAAAAGGAGATTCCGAATGAGACTTGCTTAACTAAACAACTAGATTTTCTCCTATTAAGGGCTTTCATCCCCAAAATTTTGGAATTCCATGCGCTATTAGTCTTGATTGTTCTGATCTTGAGGACTGAATTTTCCTCCAAGATTCCCATAAAAGAAGTGAAACTTATTTACTTTAGTTGTTCCACACGCTTACGTTTTAAAAAAATACGTGCATATGGATGGAGATACGAACAGAATGTGCTGATTTGCAGCCAAACTTGAGAAAGGCGAAGCTCATTTTCTTGGGCATGCATTAAAACCTCCATTTTATGTTTTTGTTTTCACTTGTTCTAGAACTGAATACACTGGAAATGTTGATAGTTGACACTCATTTGTTCTCATATTATTTCTGTTTTTGTAGTAAAAACATTTTCCGAACTACTACAAACAGCTTTCGATAGGTCTGTAAACCAAAGTAATTCGAATACTTAGTAACTCATTTGCTGTCAAATCTTCCCACTGCATTGTACGGAGTGTTTGTGTTTTAGAAAACTGTACATGCCGCAAATGCAAAATTAATTAGCCTTTGAATCATACTTGTAGGCTCAACCTCTATTCAAGGACCGAAGAAAGTTTACACTGATGGCAGACCCGTCGCTAGGAGGAAAGTTCCCAGTAAAGGGTCTGTACCAAGCTCTCGCTATCGCCGCAATGTGTCTACAAGAGGAAGCTAGTGTCCGTCCCTTGATCAGCGATGTGGTCACCGCTCTTGATTTCTTGTGTTCGGATGGTGCTAAAGCCGAGGATAAATCGGTAGAAAGGACAGGATCGTCTAGTAAACAAGTCGACGGTGTCAAGGAGTCCGAAGATGGTGGTCGGGAAAGAGATTAGCAAACAATTTGTAAAATTGACGCCATATGAATCTCGCGGATTTTCCATCCTCTGTTGTAAAAATTTCTCGACAAGCTTTGATACTTGATCGTGCCTTATGAATCGGAGATCAACTTGTGACATCAATTATTTGTTTTTCTTGGAAAATAAATGATGAAAATGGAAGAAAGATCTTAGCTTTCCTAAGAGTATAAATCCATGTTAGGTTTGGTTAATTTTTCTTTTATTATTTTATAAATGACAGCAATGGTAACATGACTTCTAATATTGTACATGCGTGAATTCGTACAAAATAGAAATAAGATTGTGTACACAAGACCGAATAAAGTCGTCTTTAAGGGGAAGAGATTATAAGCGTGTGAAAATGACATTATATGAAACTTCTGCATCATTCTTCCTTCCTTTTTTTCTTCTTCTTTTCTTTAAAATGACATTATGGAAAACTTGCATTTTCTATTATACATGTAAGTTACGTTAAGATGGTTTGTTTAACATGAGTAATTACACTACTTTGGTTGCAATGCACCAATTATTCTGTTAGCAGTTCCAAATTTTTTCATGGCAATATGTGGTTTTTCTATTGTCTGGAAGAGTTTCCTCTTTTGGGATCTTGAAAGTAAATCCCTTTGTAAAATGTTGTAATCCCTTGGGAAATATTTTTTTTCACTTGAAATGGATTATAAAATGTTGTAATCTAGTAAATGCAGTTGTTTAAACATAAAAACGATTACAGTTGATATAGTAACCAAGGGGTTACTTTCCTGTTGAGCTTCTGTCAAGTCCGAAATACGAGCAAACGGGTTTACTGGGATTTGTTTCAAGAATTTCAACTTTATGTTCTTAGGACATTCCGGTTGGAACTGAATTCAGAACTGAAAAATTTAGAACTTGACAACCAACTTGTTTTCATATCATTTCAGTTTTCATGAAAAGAACAGCATTTGCAAATTGATGAAATAATCTGTAAGATTAATATTCGGGTTCTATAAAAAATTTCTTAAAGCTTTTTCAAGATCAATCATCGAGTCTTAAGCTATAAACAGCACTCCATACAAACATTCATTCGCAGTGGTCTATCTTAGCCACATACCAAACGCACGTCTCATTTAAACATCAAGCCATTGTAAAATCACAATTGTAAAAACCGCGAGTATATAATGTTCTCAACTAAATGCCACTGTAAATACATGATCATCATTCACAATCATGAATACCCAGAAAGCAAAAGCCCCCCCAAAAGAACAAATCCCAATCAATCTATATAGTGAGCTTACATTTACTTATCCAGGTGTTGTAGATCGATACCCCAGACCAATGCCAATTGCAACAAAAGCTGGTCAGGTGATGTACCTTCCCAGTCCTCGGGTGGGTCCACAGCTGAGCAAGTATCTTGCAAATTTACCAAAATCTCCCGCTTCACTTCAATCGGTAGGCTCAAAACATCAGGTCCGTTTTCTCCAATGATATCTGCCAACTGTGGGTAAACAAACATGAGACAAGGAGATTAGGAAGAACACACAATAATCATTCACTGAATGCAGCATATCCAAGGGTTTAAACAAACAGTGACTCAATTGAGGTTGAGCTATATTCGTCCTGTTAAAAAGCCCGAGCTAGGGCTTGAATATAGAGCTCGTTTAGTAAAAGAAGTGAACAAAGACTTATACATGATCATGTAGATTATGAACCATAACAGGAGGATGATTTTTTTTTTTTTAAGTTCAGCGCCTATAATAAACGAGATCTCTCATCTTGGATTCAACTTCTTTACCAAACAAACAGGACACAATCAAGATATTTGCAAAGTACAAATAAATAAGATGAGCCAGGTTATCCCGGGCTTCTAAACCACACACCTAAATTAAGCTCGGGTCAACGGATTATCTAATTCAATCGAGCTCTAATAGATAACTCGCAAAAACAAATTATATGGCAAATCAGTGAAAGAATAAATGGAATTACCTGTTGAATCCAGAATAAACAAATCTCGAAAAGATTCTGCTCTTGTAAAAACTGTGCAACAGCATGCAACACCTCAGCTGCCACCTCATGTGAGAGCTGATCAATGACAGTGCCAGTTCTATCCATTAGCTTTATCAGCAAAAGATCATCACCGGTAGACAAAACCTCGGCATAAGCTGAGTCCACATCACCCGCATGAAGCGCATCCATGGCATTGCTCCAACAAGTCCAAACTGGGTCCCTCTCTGGGACACCATTGTCCTCCCCCATAGCTTCTGGGGTCATTTCCGCAATGGCCACTCTTGCAGTTCGACCCGTCCCATCTTCACCAGCGACTCGAATAGCTTCTAAGGTTGCTTCGTCTTTTGAAGCTTGCCAAACGCTTCTTGCAGAAGGCCCTTCCCCGAGTCGAACAGATCCCACACCTTTATCCCAAACTCTCCGGCCATCATCCGATTTCGGTGACCTAACATCCATGGGACCACCACCTAAGCCTCTTCTAGAACCCAGTTGCCCATTTTTCCCATATGCGTGAAAATCCCAACCATCGGGCCCATCGGACCTCCAAGATGGGGACCGTCCTCTCAAATCAGAGGGGCCGTATCTATCCCCGTATGGGGCCCACCCATCAGTATTTCTCCCAAATTTGGACCCAGGATAATCGCAAAAACTATTATATTTCCCTAGAGGCCTATTAGAAGAACCCTCATATCCAGCCATAAAATTACTACCTCTTCGGCCAGAGGAAAGTGACAAATCTCGTGCCATATCTTCAACAACTCTTTCTAGACCTCGAACTCTGTTCTCTAGAGTCAACATGCCATCGTGTGAACCACCCATAAATTCCTGTGTGATGAAAAAGATAGAATGAAATGAGATGATACGGGCAATCTTTCTATATTATGCCCACACATGAACAGCAAACACGATTTGAAATCCAAAAAGGAAAATCCTAGGAGGTTAGAATTACTCACATCACTCAGAAACAGTTTTTGTGATCAGGGGTACCAATCTATAAACCCTTTTGATTTTTAGAAGTTACACAAAAAAAAAAAAAAAAACTCACGTCCCCGGTTTTTCATGAAAGATAACATAACCCATAAATATCATCAAATCGTTTGGAATAAAATCTTGCAAAATTGATATTAAAATTGCATTCAAAATTGTAACAGAAGACCTCTGAGCCAAAATTGTAACAGAGGCCCTTCGAGTGATTCATCTAGTAAATGGTTATAGGACTTCCCCAGTAAGCATACTTCATTTCCGCTTAAATACTTGCTAACAGTATTTGCAGCATACAGTTTACGAAGTAAATGAAGTCTTCCAAATTTAATAATCCATATTATCGATCCTCCACCTCGTTTAAGTAAAGTCTTTATCTTACATGTATTCCTCAAATAGTCAAATACCACACAGACAGAGAGAGAGAGACAGACAGAGACAGAGACCTGTAACATATTCATGAGATGAGCTTGCTGTCTCTCCATTTGTAACAACTGTCTCTGGATGGCCAACCAATTAGTTCTTGAGTCCTTGCCATTACCCCTCTCATCAGCGCACTTATCTCGAGCAAACTCGTCGAAATCTCGTTGTCTAGAAAATCCACCACCATTTCCTTTCTCCATGCTACGATACTTAACGTTGACAGGCTCGTCATCCTGTTGGCAGTTCCCCTTCGAATCATCCCTTAAATTTGGACCATTTGTCCCTACATCTCCTTCATTTTGCACATTGGCATTATTTTGACATCGACGAGGGACAACCACTTCTACAGGCAAATCACCAGAACCTCTTTTTGCAAGTTTCTCAAAAAACTCGGCGTTCAGTTCCTTTTCTGTGAGGGCAGGTGCCTTCTTCTTCAATATTCCAACGGCTTTGTCTAGAATGTTGTCACTTTTCCCCTTTGACATAACATCATTAAGAGGTGACCCATTTGACGAATCTTTAGCTGACTTGTCAGTTTTGCTGTTGCTTGGACTTCGAACTATTTGGTTTTTTTTGTCCGACTGTTTGGGTGGTTCAGCATTTTCCCCATCTGGATAATAAACATATTTTGTTCAAACTGAAAAACAGAAAATGATGAACAAACCGTAAGTGAAAAATAAAAGGATGAATTTCAGCTACTAATTTTACCACGAGATACATTTTTTTGGTCATCGGAACCTCCATCTCCTTTTCCTGCTATTTTCTTCCATAGTTGCAATGCCTCCGTCATACTATCTCTAACAGGTTTGATCTGACAAATAAACAGATTTCATATATATCGACATAACAAGTTATCCAAAAACTGGGGAAGCAAGTTTAAGAACTATGGGAGCTTAAAATCAATATAGAGTAGAAGATAAATTACTCTCAGAGCTTGCAGTAACAAAGAGTAATGAAGGACAAAGACTCCTTCATTGTATTTCAAAGACAATAACAGATTTCAACACTGACAGTACGACATGATTCTTGTTCAGGGATGAAGATCCGCTCAAGGACCTCACATATTCAAATTGGAATTTGGAATTGGTAAACTCGAGAACAAATGGTTGATGATGAGTTATCACATGCCATCCAATAAATAATTCATAGACTAGATTCCTTTTTAGCAACGTAAGGATAGGGAAACATGCGTTCTGGTTTTGCTTATTTTTAAAGTATGTCGAGTTTTCTTTCTAAATGACTTGCTAGAAGAGTACTGCCTTTTGGGGAAGATGCTTTATAAAAATAAGCAATTACAACAGGCACTAAAAGAAACTAAATATAATTCAAAAACATAGGGTGACGATAGACAAGGCTCTATAATTCTGTATACAAATAATTTGGCTTGCCATTATTCACCAATAGGAAGTAACATGCGATGAAGGCTCAAGGAAAACAATATTGCCACACCATTTCAGTTAATGTCATAAATAGCATGCCTAGCATCCTGGTACTTAAAACTTCAGTACAACTCTAAGCAGTTACATAAAGACGCCATCATCCTAATCGAGAGTCCAAAGCCAATGCTCTAAACTGAATAGGAAAAGAATCTTCATAATACCTTGTCAAAGCGGCATGCCTCGAGTACAGTGACTGTCGAAACAGCAACTCCATCTGAAATCAAGTTGATTGAATATAATGCTAAAGCAGTTAACGTATCAGCAGCAGCTTTACGAGTAGCCCAATCGGAGCTGCCAAGGCAGTCATGGATACTTTGCAGCAATGGTTCCAAACTTTGAGGTGCAATAGCCCCTACCTACACGAATTATATGGAATGATAATAACCCCGGACACCATAATTTTTCTCAAGTTATATTATCTAAAAATATACATTGTTAATGCGTTGAAGGAGTTGGAACGAATGTATATGGGAGGAGAAAGTACAGTAGTGACATAGCATAAAATTTGATAACAGAGGACCATTTACATATCGTGCCAAAGTTCTACAGGATTCTAGCAATTGTTTATTAAGTTTTTGAGGGCCAAAAATTCCAATTCCTAAGAAAATTTTTATATTTTCAAATTTTGGATCGTCCTGGTTTTTCCAGCCACTTTCTTGATCTCCCACTAGTGGTGGAAATCAGTTAAAAGCAGGAATAATCGTCTAGTTATCGAAGTTTTTCTTAGAAGACAAGACATAAACTAAAAGATAAAATGTCAGACAGATTTTGTCTTTGCAGTCTAAGCTTTATTCAACCCCACAATTCATTGGTAATTTCACAGAGACCAAAACCAAATAAGAGTGCAAATTCAACATAATAGAGACAAGCATTGAACTTTAATTTTAATTTTATTTTTTTTTATTTTTTTTGCAATCATAAATTTTGAACCAATAATAAATTGGAGTTAACCCACATGGGGTACATGATGTCACAAGCACGAACTCAACTTACAACTCCAAAAAATCACGTCATAATCAGAATCTCAAAGAAATCAATAAACAAACGTGTACCAAACCACAAAATTCAATCTAAAAACCCACATATTGGTAATTATTTAAACTAAAAATACAAACAAATCCCGCCTATCACCTTCAATCACAGGATCAAAGCTTCAACCTCTGTCTCATCCCATCCTAGCATGATCTTAGGACCACAGAAACTCAAACTAAAAACTTTAAAGGGATCATCAGAGCCAATGCACAGAAGCCACAAGTTTTGAGGTAGAAAAACCACACCCTATAACTGAAAACCTAAAAAACCACACCATCCCCATTGTAAACAAAATAGTACAAAATCAAAGTAACCAACACCACACATTATAATAAAGAAAACCACACCATAAATCAAAACCTCCCAAATAACTCTCTTAACCGTTGATTTAAGACAAAACTTGAAACCAACAGCAATAGCGCGACCTCGAAAAATTTTGAGTAATTTCAACTAACTAGTAATTTTAGGAAGTTCTTCAAGTAAATTACCTAGAATTGACAGCATCTTCGGAAAAATACAACTGCTCCGTCATATTGTTTAAAATGAAATGCCAAACTAAAAACTATACCAAATCACTTTTTAATTTTATATATATATATATATTGTTCACCATTAGTAGCCCAACTAAAACTGCAATACCACATCCACATTTTATGAGAAAAATTAAAAAATTACTAATCTGAAACCGGACAAATATGTCCATACAAATACTTCAAATGACAACAGGGGGGAAAAAAAAGGTCCTTGACCTGATAGTTAGAAGACTAAAATTCTAGTCCCTGGAAATTTAATTAGACAATAAAAAAAAAAGCGCAGATCCACAAATACAGAAGTGCACCAAACCTCACATTTTAAGCTAGAAATCAAAACATGCAACTGGAAAAGTTTCCTTGCGCAATTGATCTAAACTAAGATAAGCTCATTCCTAGACAAATGATCTGACAAAATGTAGGCGGATCATCAAATCTATAATTGCACCAAATCACATATTCTAACCTAAAAACCCAAACCATATAATTAAGAAAAAACTGCATATGCAGTCGATCTAACCCGAGACAAGCTCAGTCCCTCAAAATTCATGACAAAACAAACTCAAATCATCAAATCCAATCCAGCAAAGTCTACACATCCTAAAATAAAAACTTCAATAAAATCATTGAAGAGAACACATCACATTACTGATTCTTACCTGAGACAAGCTCGAAATCACGGGGAGTAATGCCGACTTAGCCAAGAAGTTGGGGCTACTAAGATACTTGCAGATCCTGGGACACATCTTCTGGAACGCCCCCGTGGGCGGATCCCCTGCGCATTCCACCATCCTCGCCATACACATCGCGGCCCCGCCCTGCACCCCCTTGTTCTGCTCCCCCATCGCCTCGAACAATGGCTTTGCAAACACCGAAACCACAGACCCATCTCCCCCTTTCAAGTAAGCCCCCGATAGCACCCCAATAGCGTCTCTACACGTGTCCCTGAAAATTAGGGGGGCCAGATTACTATACTGAGCTGGAAAGAGCCTCTCCGAAAACAGGGATAAGGTTGTATATATTATATCCCACCCAGACCCCAAAATACGGCAGCCTTGCGCATTGAGTTATTCATAGATATTACAGTAATAGGAAATAATTTGAACAAGCAATTTGATTATATAGCATAAATTGAAACAGTATACTAAGAGCATTCACACCCGACTTTCTCATTTGACTTTCTAAACAAGCAAGAAGGATAGAGAAATTAGTCAGATCTCGTGTTTCTATTTCCAGAATTTTTTTAGAAATGAAACAGTGACCTTCTCGAAGGAGAAGATTACTG
>MKEJ01049679.1:0-12495 GCA_001753735.1 Embelia ribes | reverse complement strand
TGAAAAGAGTTAAAGGGAAAGAGATTGCAAATAGAGTTTTATAGTGGTTCGGCCAAAGATCCGTTGATCCCTTACATCAACTCTCCCAAGCTTTACTTGAGGTTCCCTTTATCAACAAAGATTTACACAAATTGCTAGCTTCACAAATGCAGTACCTTTCTACTTGAGACAACCCCTCAAGTTAGAAACAAAATACTTCAAGTATAGTACAACTTTAGACTCTAGAATAGAGACAAGAAAGCCTATAAGTTTATATGAATATTAAACAACTAGGCTATAAAAGTAGTAAGAGATAGAAGTAGAGAGATTGTTGCTCAATGGGATAATTGGAAATCTTCAACAAGCCTTCTATTTATAGTATTCGAGCCTGGTTTAAGATATGGAAGAAATCATCAAGATATGGCAATGAAATCAATAATATTCATTATCTGATCATGATCATATGCGGTCAATTCTTGTACGTGTGTGGTCGACTTGTCCATGTATGGACAACAGACTTGCGTCCGTGTGCAGCCACACTGTCCAGGTGCGGTCAACGCTGGTCAACTCTCCTATTATTGTGGTTTTTAGCTGTTTTGACTCTTTTAGGCTTAAAATTTGGTCGTCATCAAAACACAAACATTGTAAATATTTGAATTCCCTTTCCAGCAATATAAAGTAGACGTTCATTAGATTTATGAGCTACGAGATATGCCCATTTTATGAAACAGTATTGGTTTTGAAAGTGCGAACTATATTTTTTTTCATTTTAACCCTTTTCTACTTTGAATTGGATTTTTACCAAAACACAAAACTTGTAGATATTTGAATTATCTTGCTATTTATATTTTGTAATATTCATTGCATTTATGAGCTAGGAGATATAGCCATTTTACCAAACAATTTTCCTTAAAGTATGTCGTTTAGGTCTCTACTTTTTCAAGACTTATTTTTCTTCAAGTTTCATTGTGTTTTGAGCTGTAATTGACTATATACTTTCATATAAACTTGTTCAAACATTAGTCTCCTAATAAACATAAATTAAATTGTGTTTCTGACTCATTTTTTATCATCAAAATATGTTTGATCAAAATTTGGATCAACAATATTGTTCTCATAACATGTCCCTAAATAATATCTTCATTTGTAGTAATCTATAAAAGCGAATATACACAAGTAAGTAATTATCATGATAATAGTTATTTTATAAGCATCTATACAACCTAGAGTATTTTAAAACATAAAAACTTATTCAATACAATACAAAACTAAACCAAGCAATATAGATTATTATAACCTGATTTTATATAATTATGAAGCTAGCCATCAATTTTTCTATGAACCATTATTCCAACTTAAAAAGATCAAGTATCATAGCAAATATAGTTATATAAATAACAATCAAGTAAAAAAAATATATACAAAAAAAGCAAACTTATATTATATCACCAAAAAGTGATATATTTTTTTCATAAACATGTAAACATATCTATAAAGCTAAAATATTTGTTACATAAAAATGAAGAAATTAATTTTTTTTATATGGAAGAAAGATGAGAGAATCAAAGCCGTATGTAATTTCTTATAAGCTAGTAAATTTGGAGTATAATTGTCAAATTTTATAACTCAACAAATTCTTATATTTAATGAATGGAAGTTTCATTTTTTCGGAGTATAAACACACTCTTTATAACTTAACAAATTCTCACAACCTTTTAATTTTCCATTAATCAAATATATTTATTTATAATAAATAAATTCCATTTAATTAGAGCGAATATATCTATAAACCTAGAATATTGGTTACATCAACACGAGGAAAATAAAAAATTTTAGAAGAAAGATAAAAGAATGAATGTCGTATATAATTCTTTAGAAGTGAGTAAATTTGGAGTACAACTACCAACTGCAAAACATAATAATTTGTTCAATACAATACAAAGCTGATATAGCTATTTCAATACAATACCATTAATTTTTCCATGAACCATTATTTCAACCTAAAAAAAAATCAAGCATCATAGCAAATAGAGTTATGTAAATAACAATTAAGTAAAAAAAAAAAAGACAAACTTATATTAAATCACAAAAAAGTGATATATTTTATTCATAAACGTATAAGCACATCTATAAATCTAAAATATTTGTTACATAAACATGAGGAAATTATACATATATATTTTTTGTATAGAAGAAAGATGAGAGAATGAATGCCATATGTAATTTCTTATAACCGAGTAAATTTGGAGTATAAATGCTAAACTTTATGGTTCACTAAATTCTCATATTTAATAAATGGAAGTTTCATTTTTTTGGAATCTAAACGCTATCTTTATAACTCTACAAATTCTCACAACATTTTAATTTTTCATTAATCAAATTTATTTATTTATAATAAATAAATTCCATTTGTAATTTAATTGGAGTGAATATATCTATAAACCCATAATATTGGTTATATAAACATGTGGAAAATAAAAATGTTTATATGGAAGAAAGATGAGAGAATGGATGTTGTATATAATTCCTTCTAAGCGGGTAAAATTTGGAGTACAAATACCAAATTTATGGTTCAATAAATTCTCGTATTATGAAAGTTTCATTTTTTGGAGTATAAACGTTACTTTTATAACTCTACAAACTGTCATCTACAATTGATAAACCTTTTAATTTTTCAATAATTAATTTTATTTTATATAATATGAATGGATTTTTCAAATTTTTTTTATAGAATCCATTTTTATTTATTTACAATAAAAACTTGGCACTCCACACGAATGACACATGTCATTTTATTAATTATTAATAATTAAAATTAATTTAATAAAAATTTGGGAGTTATAAATTTGAAATATCAATTATTTACAATCATGCATTTATTTGCAATGGCTAAATACATTAAGGGTTTGTATTCGAAATTGTGAGAAAATTGTAACTTACTTTTATTAAGAGTAAATACCATTCAATTGTAATGACAAGTTACACATTCAATGATAATAATCTTATCTTATGCTAAAAAACATATCTAAGTAAATGTAATTGCTGTAATGACACATAATACACAATGGGAGATGACACTTGACAGAAGCCTAATGTGGAGGTCTTCCTTTTGTATTATTGTATATAATGGATTTTTTAATTTTTTATAGAATCCATTTTTATTTATTCCACAATATGAATGATGTATGTCTTCTTATCAATTATGAACAATTAAAAAATAATTTAATAAAAATTTGGAAGTTACAAATTTGAAATATCAACTATTTGCAATTATGCATTTATTTACAGCGGCTAAAAACATTAAAGTTTTTTATTCAAAATTGTGAGGAAATTACAACTAACTTTTATTAAGAGTAAATACTATTCAATTGTAATGACAGGTGGCACACTCAATAGTAATAACCTTACCTTATGTTTAAAAATATATATAATTGAATGTAATTTTTGTAATGACACATGGCACCATAGGAAATCCCACTTGGTGGAAGTCTATAGTTGAGTATTTCCTTTTATATTTTTGTATATAATGGAATTTTCAATTTTTTATAGAACCCATTTTCATTTATTTACAATAAAAAAATGTCACTCCACGTGAATGACGTGTGTCCATTTATCAATTATTATCAAATAAAAATTAATTTAATAAAAATTTGGGAGTTTCAAAATTTGAAATATCAATTATTTGCAATCATGCTTTTATTTGCAATGACTAAAACAAATATTACATAAAAAAAAAAAAATAAGGCCTAAGTGTGGCATGAAAACTATAAGGAATTCTGAAGATATAAACATAATAATAATTAGAAAGCAGATAATGCATACGAATTTAGAAAATTTAAAAATAAATCAAAAGATAATTTGTGCATGTAAAAGTTTGATGTTAAAATGAAGAATTAATCTATCTTTAAATCATATTCTATGAAAGTGGAAACTGAATACCACATTTATATGTTTTGTAAGTTTTGTATGATAAATAACCGTTACCTAAAAGAGAAAAAATATACCATCTAAAATTAATTTGCAATAATAGTGAAAGAGGAAGCTTATAGTGACATGTCATTTGCAATAATGCTGGAAGTTGACTAAAAGATGTGTTTTTTTTTTTATTTTAATAATAAATTAAAATTTTAATTTAATTTTTAGCATATTAATGAAAAATATCCAGATGTCAATCAATTAAGATGGATACTTGGCACAATATGGCTTTTATTTTACTAATAAATTAAAATTTTAATTTATATTTTAGCATATTAATGAAAAGTGTCCACATGTCAATCAATTAAGATGGACACTTGACGCAATATGACTTTGAGGTTCTCCTTTTCATTTATTATATATGATATATGATATGATATATACATATATAGAGAGAATTTGCCTATTTTTCTGAATTTTTGAATAGAAGAATAATTGATTTGTTATTTATATTTCAACTTGTAAATAACTATCTCTATCATTTTATTATTATTGTCGTAAGATCTTTTAAAACATTTCAAAATTATAGATATAAAGCAAATAAACTATGTAAAATATAATCATAACTAATTATATAAATAACATAAAGAAAAGAAAGAAACATGTGTAACATGCTACTTGTCGACCTAAAATGTAGTTGTCACTGCATCAATTTCCAAATTCTATAGTTTTTTGTGATTGATTAGGGGCAGCCTCATGTCCATAATTAATATTTCATTTTTCATCCATGCTTATAACATACAAACTTGTAAATAAATACTACTTTTTATTTTTAATAGATTTAAGAAAAAAACTCAGAAAATAATTGTATGCATTATGTAAAAAAATTATATGACTTACATATAGGCTCATTCATCTTTATTTGAAAAATATTTTTGATTTTAAAATATAATTTTAATATTAATTTATGATATTTTGTTGATGATAAAATTTCAAAAGGTAAATTTTTTAGTTGTGTTTTTATTATTAAATTAATAATAAGAATGAGTAATTGGGTTTTAGGCTTATTATTGGTGGTTTAGCCCGTTAAGTTAGATGCTTGCTATTCTTCTCTGTAACTCTTGTCTTTGATGATTATGGAATGAGTAAAATAGTTTTAATCGCTTAAAAGTGGTGAAAGAATTCACAACATGCCTCGATATTGGACTCTCTTGCACCACGAGTGAAGACTAATATTAAAAGAAAAAATATATTTTTTTAACTTTCTTCTAAGAGGTATAGAAATATTGGTCAAAAAAATTCGGTGCAACTTGATTGCGCTGTAATAATGAATAAAATAGAATTTTAATCTAGAGAAATAACATCAATTATTTAACATTCAATGCACGTAATATACTATATTTTGGAATTATTGGTTTTCATATCTGTTTCAAGAAATTGATGTTAAAAAAAAACCAAATTATGAACTTGTAAAAATCTGCTGCGGAGTTGTGAAAATTAAAGACCCAATAATTAAAGGAATAAAAAGCACAACAAATAACCCATAATTCCGATGTATTTTCATCATATAGCTAAAAAATAAAAATAAAAAACCATATTTTACAATCCTCTCCTACCTATAAATTAATGTTCCCTTAGAGTCCTTCCCTGACCACTATCATTTTCTCATACGACTCACCATCACTCATTCATATTTTCTGATCATCATTTATTTCCCCATGTTTGCTTTGTTATTTTATTTTTATTTTATTTTTATTTTTGGTGGGAAATAAAAGCTAGGGGATTGATGGGTGGGAAATAAAAGCTAGGGGATTGATGGCAGAAGGGGGAACTCCCTCATCATTTTCATTTTCATTTTTATTTTCATTTTCATATGTTAGGTTTTCTTTTGTTATTGGGAGAAGGCTACTCAGGGAGCATTGCCACCTCATCATTTTACATTCGTAATTTTTGTTTTGTTCTTCTTGTTCTTCAATCTGTTGATTCACGTGGAAAAGTTGTAAGAAGGCATAATTATTTTATTAATCAGTTGCAATGCCATCATTAATATTTTTCAATTGAATTTTATTTTTTTTAATATTATCATGCTACGCTAGATTTATTCTTACCCACTTGATGAAAGTAAATTAGTGGCATCACTAACATCCTAATTGATGAATATGATTTGTAAATCTTAATTCAAAAAATTGATTTAGAATTAAATCTATTATTTTTAACCCTTTTAAGTATCTTAAAAATTACTCAATTATAGTTATGAATTTTGACAAACTTCCTATCACATACTAGATAAAAATAAATCAAATTGTAAATATCAATGATTTCATAGACAATCTTTATTAGAACTCATTAATTTGGCAAATTAGGAAAGGAAACCAAAAGACTTTTAATTAACATTGTCAAAACTTATATTTGATAAATTGTTAGTAATTCATTAGCCAATATATTTCTTATATCGAGACCAATCAAGTAGCAATTAAGAGTAAGTGTAATTTAGCTAGTTTAGTAACCGACAGTGAATTCTAAAGTTAAGAATGTGCGGTTAGAAATTTCTTAGAACTTTTGAGTTTATTAGGAATTCCTGAGATCGATATTTAATTTCTTACCGATAAAACTATATCATTCCTATTGCACTTGCTACTTAAATAATTTGTACGTTTACGGAGCGATCAATTTTTTTGACTAGACAATTATTAATCAAAACCCCGACTTGGAATTGGAGAAGCAGGCTCACGGCAAGCTTGCGACACGTTCATGGGGTTACAAGATCCAGGTTCACGTGTCGGGGCTGGCCTGTCTTTTCTTTTACTCTTTAGCAATAAAAAAAAAAAAATGTTGAAGAACTTAAACAAAATATACGGACACCCTACATCCTCACTATGTTGGTATCTAAGAGCTTTATCTTTCATTTGTGTAATTGCACAATAATTATATTGTTTTTCTAATATTTTTATTGGTATCGTCTTCAACTTCACCAAATATCTTGCTTGATATCTCTATTTAGTTACAAATGTTCTCCTACCTATAAAAAATCATTTGGAACCGAAAATCGATTTGATTCTCATTTGGCTATAGTACCCTTTTTTTTTAATAAAAAAAGAAACAAAAAAAATACAGAACCGAAAATACGGAAACTTTGGTTCTCAAAGGTTCTATAGTACCTTTGGCTTGGTTCTACTTCTAAAAAATACAAAATTGAAAATTTCAGTCTAATTCTCGGTTTCATCTCCCCCTCCCCTCCAATTCTTAACAATCCGCAATTGGTCTATGCCTAATTATTATGAAATTAAGATTTTTTTTTATTTTTTTTTATCATTTGATGGTATATATTAGATTCAAGGTTTTTCATCCATTTGAAATCGGAATAGAACCGAAACTGATGGTCCTAGTTCCATTAGATTCTAGTATATTATTGGCCCGATTTTGATTCTTAAGTTTCAGAACCGATGCAGATCGGTTGGGTTTCATTCTAAATCCAGAAACGATCCAAATTGATCTCTGCAGACCTTTAATATCCCCTAGATGATTTGATCCGAAGCTGCTAAGTGCTAACATGCATAGGCAGACCAAGGAGCCACTTCCCAGCCTCCAGAAAATTTTCCAAATATTTATTAAAAATTTGAATTTTTTTTTTCTTTCGTCGATTCCCTTTGAAAAAATATATAACTTCTTATAGACTGGGGTCCCAAATCCGCCCGACATGATGACTGTTTGGCTTAGCAACAACCTCCGGGCCGTGGGTGCTGAGGTCAGCCGACATCATCCGCACGGTTAGCTGTGCACAAATTTTAAATTTTAAATTTTATATTTAAAGTAGTCGCTGTAGACAGGCAGTGTCGGGCTTAATTGCTATATAGCTAAAGAAAATTAAATAAATAAGAAGAATTTAGAGTTTGGTACGAAATGTTAAACACATGTTTCACAATCACGAGGTATTAAAATATACTGCGAAGTGCTAAGCTTTCAAAATCACAATCAGAGGTTGAATAAATGAAAAAATTATTAGTCAAGTAATTGAGGTTCTTTATTGCATCAACAATTTATTACAACACACTTTGGTTCTAATAATGATAGGGGAGGACCAGGAATAAAAAATGGAACTCTCATAAAAATTGTTTTGGGGTATGAATAGTGCTAACATCATGTTAAGAACTTAACACTAAAATGAAAAAAATTGTTATGAATTTTTAAATTATAAGGCTATCCCTAACAAATTTTTAATTCGGTCGTATCAAGTAAATTTTGTTGATCAGTTTCAATCTGAAAGTTGGCGGGGTTGGTTTGTTGCAGATGAGGGTTGTGCACCTCTTAAGACGCTAATGGGAAGAACTTTTCACGCCATTCTTTTTATCCAATCACACGTGATTATATATTCAACTATTTTTAGATGCAAACAGACTTTATTCTAATCATAACATTTGCATATATATATATATATATATTTTATCAAAAAGCTGTAATTTATACATTTTGAACTATTAAATCTTTAATATTTTGATTAAAAAATTATACATAGTCTGTACAGATCCTATGTATTTGTTCCTACTTCTCTTCCCCTTTATCATTTGAATTTTTTCCTCTCCACTCATTTCAGTTTCATAAATAAATATATAATATTTCCGGGACTTTTTTTAGACTGTAATTGCAAGACATTCATTAGATTCCATGAACTACTTTTGAAAGGGTAAATTACACTTTCCCCCATGAGTTTTCTAAAAACTTCAGATTACCCCCTTGGTTTCTAAAATTACATTATTTCCCCATGAAGTTTTATATCCATTTCACTTTACCCCACATTTGTCAGAGACAAAGTGAAATTAATATTATTTGTCAAAAATAGCTCAAAAATTACCAAAGTACCTCTTAAATAGTATCTTTTTGTGTTACAATTTATTAAAAAAAATATATTGTACATGAATATTTTATACTTTTCTTAAAACATGATGATATTTCTTTAATATAAACAAATATCAGGCTCGAAATTCATATAATTAGACAATATAGTGATGGTAATATGGTGCTTATACACAAAAATCAAACTAGGAATATAATCAAGGGGTAAAGTGTATTGTCTATGCCTTAGAGGTAATTTGAAATAATAAGAAACCTCATGGGGGCAAAGTGTAATTTATCCCTTTTAAAAATTATGGGGGAGATTACAATATAATAGATTAAAATTGTGGATCATTTTAAATCGCTTGCAATTGTCGTATGAAAATTGCTTCTCGAAACCTCATTTTCTACTTGTTTTGACAAAATGAGGAAAAAATAAGTAAAGAGAAAGAAATGTAAATTGTAGACCAAATAAAGAGCAGGAGGAAAGTTTGAAAAAAGAAAAGATTAAGTGTTTGGTACGAAATACAAAATTATTTATTGACAATCACGAGGGTTTAAAATATTCCAAATTGCTGAACTCTCAAAATTATGATTATACATTAAAAAAACAAAATGAAAAATTTATTTATCAAAAATAAGATTCTTCATTTCATCAACAATTTGTGGAACGGTCAACTTCCTTTTGATGTGTCCTACCATCCCAATAATTATTTTAGGTTAACGTCCTATCATCCCAATAACTATTTTAGGTTAAATAGCCTAAAATCAAATAATTGAAGGCCTGTAGAGAGCGGCGAGACTGCAAATGAAAGCAACTTCCCCGTAACATATTTAGTTCTCTAAAATTTCTATAGAAAAGCATCTAAGCTTTAAATATTTAACAATTTTGGCCCTCGAAAATAATTATTTTTTTAAAAAAATAAGTATTTCAATCTCTAGGACTGACCCCCTAGCAAAAAATCTTTGATCCGGTTGTGACACACTTTGGTTATAATGCAATAGTAATAAACTAACACCGTCGTTTGGCCGGGTTGGTTTGTCTTCTGGGTTGTGGAAATCTTTGGGTGCTAATGGCAATCATTTTTCACAAAATACTCTTAATTTGTTCATAATTAGAAGGATAAATTAAAATTTGTCCCCATGAGATTTACGGCAATTATAGATTACCCAAATAAGGTTTATATGTTGATTGTACTTTATCCTAAAAATTTTGGGGGGAAAGTGAAATTCAGCTTTGAAATCAATATTACCTTTAAAATTAACAAAATATCCCTTATGTAACATTTTTTTCGCTATTTTTTTAAATTTTTTAAAATTAAATTTTATAATTTTATATATAAATTGATTATATAGTATAGTGTTTCTCTAATTTTCATAATTATTAACTTCAAAATAAATAAAATAGGACAATAATGCTAGGGATAAAATTGTCTTTCCACATTAAACATCAAACTTTAATTATGACACGGCGGCAAAATGTATCTTTGGGGCATTAAGAAATATTCAGAAACATTATGGGGGCAAAGTGTAATTTAGCCTTATATCTATTATCCCGTATGATAATAATCGAGTAATGGAATATTATTAAAATTAAAGTACACCTTCTTTGGACTTAGTCTTCTCTTATTTCCCAAGGCCCATAGCTTCAACAACCCTACATAAAAGGGGTTTTGTTAAGCTAGGCTGCTTGACTTTTTTTATCTTTTTCTTTTCTTCCACGCCACAAGCTTTAATTATCAATTGTTTATTTCATAAATATTATTACTCCATCTGTGCCACACCGACTTATTCTTTTATTTTTATTTTTTTACTTCAATTATCAAAAATACCACTCATTGGACCTTATTAATATTCTTTAATATTGTAAAAAATTATTAGTATTTATAAAAAGTCACCAAATTACGTAAGAGCGTAATAAGAAATATTTATTTGCACAATTTTCTAAAAAACAAAAATAGGCATACATATTGAGATGTAAAAAAAAAAAAAAACGTTTATATTTATGGGACGGAGAGAGTATGTATCTACTTTGCAATTCGGAACAAGACGGTTCGTATATATATTTTGTTCATTTGATTGGTTTTAAGTTCGATCAAACAGTCATGGATCAAAACATTTTTATGCAACAATCATTTGATATAACTTAACATCGATCCTGCGGTCCAAATCTAAGATCTAATCTATTCAAAAAGCCTGGGGATTTGAGCCCCCTTCTTCCATCTAGTCATGTATATTGACAATGTAATGCACAATAATCTCGCATTGTAGGAATGGAGGAGAATGATTCACCTTTATTGCAAAGAGATTATTCGAGATAAGAAACCGTAATAATTGCATGTATGCATTGGGGGACCAAGAAATTTCGGATAGCAGGGCCGAACCATCTTGTTATGCATAGAATTTTTATTTTCTTTTCATAGAACGGCCGCACCGTGAGCTATGTCCAAAATTTTTGAAAATTACATATCAAATCTGCAAAAATTTATGAAGGGGGCATGGCCGCTCCTTGTTTTGAGAAATTCATAAACAAGTAATTTAACAATTTTAGTCACAGTTTTCGGTTTTCCCACGGCCAAAAAGCAAATCACAGATCCAATTATTTTTCTTGGGGTTTTTTTTTTTAGGCCACGTGAGGTCCAATTTTATAAAAATGATATAGCAATAGAAAAAATAATGAAAATGGTATACCTGTATTATTCACCATTACTAATAGTGAAAAGTGTAAAAATTAATATATTTTTTGCTATTAGTAATGGCAAATTATGTATATAATTCGTAATTGGTAGTGACAAAATATTAAAAAAAATTCTTACAATTTGCCAATAGTAGTAGTGGCAAAATATGGTGTAATTCTTCACTACTAATGGCAAAAAATGAAAAAAATAACATAAATCGACAATATAAATGGCAAAATATGAAAAAAAATTAAAATATTTTAATAAATTGTCAATACTAATGGTGAAATATTTAAAAAAAAAATCAGATTTCACCAATGTTAATGTTGAAAAGTAGCTATTCCAGGCCAAAACATTTTCAAAACCCAAAAATAACAAAAATTTTCTGTATAATAAAAAACAACCCATACTTTTTTAACAGCTAACGTACACGCAAATAACATTAAATAAATAAATAAACTATGAATAAGCATAACTAAAAAAAAAAAAAAATCACATAACAAAATACATATACACGACCACCATTACTACAAATTATGAAATAAATCATAAATGTCGTCTACGTTGCTCCTCAGTAAAGTAAAGAACTGGTCTTATATTTCTCGTTGGTCTTCCGTGAGGCGGCTCTATATATTGCGGTTGCATAGGAGGTTGCAATTGGGGAACATCTAGCTATGTAGATTGGTCTGGCATATCATCGTGGGTAGGACAGTCAACGTTAGCTGAACTACTAGAGCAAGAACAACCCCTCTTGTATCGACGCTGATATGTCTAGTCATTTTATAATGGCGCAAAACTAGACGGTGTATCCTCTATTATCATATCACACCAATGATTATCAACCGAATGCTCATTGAAAAGAACACATTACAAAACTGATAGACGATATATTTATCTTGAAACTAGATTGGAGCTAATATGCAATAATTGTAAGGTGTTACCTACTATGTTGATGCCGATGTTGGACCTGAAGCTAATGCCAAAGGAATGCCAAAACCTGATGCTGATGTCGATGCGGGAGCTGGAGCTGGAGCTGGAGCTGGAGCTGGAGGTATATCCATATGAGACTCGGATGACATGTAGCTAGCATGAG
>MKEJ01049675.1:0-14295 GCA_001753735.1 Embelia ribes | reverse complement strand
TTAAAAGTTACAACCAAGCAAATCTTATGGTTCTTCATCGAATGCTTGCTCTCACTTAGGAACTTCATATTGTTATAAAAATTCGTATGCTAACGAATTTTTATAAATGATGATTTAAAATTTGCTTTTGTCCAATAATTCAAACTATTATTCGAGATTTTGAAAATTTTAAGTTTGCAGATTTCCTTAGATTTTATATAAATTATCGAATTAATGTTTCATCTTTGCACGGGAACTTGTGAAATTGTGATGGATGAGAACCCATTCACCAGAATATGTATTAGTACCAATTGAAAAATGAGGTGAAATTTATACTATTATAACCATCATCTAAATTATATAATCTAAAATTCTTGATGGAGAAAATCACGCCAAAATTTTCGGGTAGAGTGGTTCCATTAATTTTTTGGAGTTGGGAGTGGCGCATAGTGATACTAATCAAAAGTTTAAAATTTTAGAGATATAAAAATGTATTGAAATTTCTGTGGTCAAGTCAGGAAAGCGGTGACCCCAAAAAGGTATAATTTCAGATTTGCCTTTTTTTTAACATGTTTCTGCTTTTTTTTTTTTAATTAATTTTTAAAGTAATTTTAATTATAGTTTATCAATTTTGCATGCATAATTACTTTTATTTTTTTACAACAAAGATAATCATTTTATCAAACAAAGCAAAACACCATACTACTTATCATAATAATTTTTAGAATTTATTTATAAACTATTAGGATTGTAACCACTTTTACATCAATTTTCAAAAAAATATTTGAAAAATAGATTTTGAAAATCATAGGCATTTCCAAACTAAGCCTAATCCTCTGGTTCACGAATGCCACTTCCTCTTCTCTATTTTAAAGCGGATTATTTTTTCTATATAGGTACAAGACGAAAATGGAACTCTATTATTGGGGTGCTACTTTTGGTTGTAGTTATAAATTTTTTGAAATTATAGAATGTATTTCAAGCTTTCTGACATGACCAAAATTTCGAGTCATGCCTAGGGGTATGTTTATAAAAAATCCATTCACCTCCTTTTACAAATCCAATTAAAATTAATCTATTAAACAAAAGTTTAATCACATCTGAGAAATACAAATAAATATAATCGAAATATTATTAATTACTCATCCCGTTTTATTTTAATAGGTTCACATCTTTTTTCACAAATATTAAGAAATATTAATTAATATTAATACTATTATTTTGCATAATTTATAATGGATTGAGTAATTAAATAACTATAATAAATAAGAAATATTTTAGTAAAATAAAATTTTAATTAATTTTTTAAAATAAAAATAAAAATATATATTAAAATTAATTAAATTACTTCTTTTATTTTAATAGGATGGAGGAAATAGCAAATAGTAACTGTAAATTTGTAATGGTTGTACCTTCCAGCGGGTCTTAGACGGCCACCCATTAATTAATCTCTTGACGTTGACTAATCATCCCATTATAGCTTTTCTCGTTTTCATATATTGGGTTTATTTAGTTGGGAGTTTCAAGTCCAGTTTATTTTTTTATTATGCTTATAATTTAAATAATATTTAATTAATTAGCTTAAAAGCTAGCTTATTAGCTTATTTGAGATTAATAAACTTTTAGTTTTAAGATAGGAAAGACTAATTTATTTGTTTATTTCAAATAAATCAATTTATTAGCTTAGAAGCTGCAACCAAAAGACTCAATAAATGGGAGCAAAGTTTAATTATCAATCTTTTCCATAGGTTTCCCTCTGTCCCTATTCAATAGTCCGTTTTTTCTTTTCACACGTATTAAGAAGTTATAATTAATATTATTTAAATAAAAATATTTTTACTTTCTTTATAAATATACCCCTAATTAATGACAATAGTATATTTTCTATGTAAAGAACAATGTAGAAATGCAATTACCAGGAGTATTTTAGCAAATTAAATTTTCAACTAAATTCCCAATAAATGAATGTGACTATATTTTGGCGGGAGGGTGAAAAAACGAGACAATTAAATTGAACGATGGAGTAGTTGTATACTTATTCCATCCTTTAATAAATGTCATTATAGGTTGTGGTACATAAATTAAGGCAATAATTAATTGCTCTAAATTTTAGAGAAAATAAATAATAATTTATTTTATTACCCTTCATTAAATACTCAAAACATGTCACTATAATCAATTAATAAGGGTAAAATTAGAAAAAAAAAATTAATGTTTTATTATTTTTCTAAAGTGACAAATAAAAAGAAATAATTTTTTTTTCTAAATTTACTGTTAATAAGTAACAGAGGAAATAGCCTATTGGAATAAATATATATATATATATATTTTTAAAAACTTTCATAGATGCTACACCGATATATCTGTAATTGCTGGAAAGCGGCCAATGAATTGTTGAATAAAAAATTAATGATTGTGGATAGAAACCCAAATTTTTGAATGGAGATTTTAAGTTCGAAAAATCTCTAATCTTTACCGTTCCTTTCTAATCGAACGGCCCCTTGTGAGTTCTCCATGTAGTGGGCTGCTTTGTAACTGTGAGCTTTGAAAAGTTGTTAATATACGCGTCCTTAGAACAACATTATTATTTTTACATTATTTTAATTTTCACAAGCAAGATTGATCCAACACTGAGTGCAACAGTTTATTAAGTTCTAACGTTTTAGATTTTTAGCTTTTTTGATAAAATGTGGAAATCATTTAGTAACTCAATTTTTAAGTTGAATATATATATTTTTTTGTCTACATAAGCTGTGTCAAACTTTTTTTTAAACAAAATAAGTTAATTTATTTGTTTAAAAGTTACAATAAAATAAATTATTTATTAATAGTATTTTTTTTAATAGAAAAAGATGATCTCTTGCGTTTTCTAAATATTAATGTAAGAGGTTTGTTTCGTTGTAACATTAAGCAAATGAATCCAGAGTTTAAAAAAATTGAATGAATCGAATTTAAAATCTATAATTTTTTAGACTAAAAGAGAAAACAAAATAAAATTAGTTAAGCAGCTAAATGTTATTTAATTTTTAAATAAAAAAAATAAAAAATTATAAATTATAAACTACAACCAAACAAGCTCGTAATAAAATGAGTATATGGAGAAGCAAAATTGTTGTAGTGCATAGTACACTGTAGTATTCTGCAACTTATTTTTGAACCGTAAGATTTAGATCTAATGATCCAAAATTTTGTAAGTGACAGTAGCCTAAAAGTATGTTGGAGAATCTTATATGAGTCCAGTGTATGGGTCTATGCAAAAATTTATTAGCTACTGTATAGCTGCCGGGGAAAAAAAATATATATATATATATTTTATGTAATATGACGCTTGCATGGCAAGTCTCAAATCATGAGAACTTTGAGATCCCATGTTTGAAACAGCCAAAGACAAATTTCCGCTTTGTCTTATAAAAAGGTGTAAGAAAATACCAAAATCATATACATAAAATATTATATACTATATAAGAAAAGTCAATACATGCACGTATATCGTACAATCAATCTGCTTGTATTTAAAAATCTGTATATTGATGGTGCACCATCCACTATTCCAATTCAAATTCAATGATCAGATCTCCTTTCGATAACTTTTTAAATTTCTAAATGGAAAAGTTTTATATAAAAAATCTCTGCCGCAACAATTTCTCCGACACAGAGAAATATAAGTGGGAAATATCATGGCCAATAATTAAAAACATCTCCGAGATTTCATATTTAGTCACAATATTTTATTTTTTATCAATTTCATCTCCAATATTTTATTATATCATTAAATAGGTCCTTTTGAATTATTTTGCCCTTACTTTCATTATATAATATATTAGATTGTTATTTTTATTCATAAAATTGATATTAAACTAAATACAATCTATTAAATACAAAATATAATTTTTAAATAAAATTGAAGCAAATAAAAGAATTTAAATTTCAATAAAAGGTGAGTTTAGTTTATTTGTAATATTAATTCTAATATAAAATTTTCACTATTTAGTTTTTTCAATACTTATATTTCAATAAAAAGTGAATTTAATTAATTTATAACTTTTATGAAAATATTTTTATAATTTAATAATGATCCAATTAATTTACTCTATATATTAGTGAAAATAAATTATATCATTATTTTGTAAAAGAATATTTAATTACTCATAGCACTTAAATTTATATGATTTACTATACTGTTTAAAATGGTTGCATGGTGATGGAATTGAGAATTTAACATCGAGATAACTATTAAATGCTACCTCTATTCAATTAATTATCTTTTAGAAATTTGAAATATTAATGAAAGAAGTTCCAAAAGATTTAGGCTTATATCGTGTAATAAAAATTATAATCTATGAAGCATGTTAATTTTTATATATTTACTATTGCTTAATGAACTCGTAATCTATATTATATTCCACTTTAATACTATTTATTTAAAAGTTAAAAAAGTGGCATTATTTATTATTTTTATTTTTTATTTTTGTAAACATTTAAATTTTATTTAATAATGTCTACTTTTTATTTTATTTAGCCTTTAGCTTAATATATTTTCTATTAATTAAAATAACAATCTAATTAGTGTATGATAAAAGGGAGCGGTAAAATGGTCAAAAAGGACCAATTTGATGAAATAATGGAACATAATGGATGAAATTGATAAAAATTAAAAACTTGAGACTAAATCGATAAAAGATAAAACTTCAGGAGCGTTTTTGGTCATTTTTGAAATATCATATATACAAGAGAGGAAATAAAGTTGAAATTAGCAAACACAAATAAGCACGTGCATCCATTAGATTGGAATTCGGTCCATCTCCTTGTGTCTAGTGCTGTTGGTAAACAAAATTGATATTGTTTTATAAATTAATAACTATAGTAAAATAAAGTAATTCATAAGGATCCCAACGTATCCTCCAAAATTTATTTAGAATTACTAACACGGATATTATTTTATATATAATTCAGTACAGGCAAACAAAAAACATTTACTTTTTGTTTCTAAAAAATATTTAAAATAATTGCTGAGATCATTATAGATTACTTAATTTTAATATATCAATTATATTAAAATAAAATATAAAAAAATAATTTCCACAAACATGACTGGATAAATGGAAACAAGACAACATTTGACTCCTTTGATTAAAATGTAACTGCAGAGTCCACTGACTCTCCCCACTGCCAAGGTTGTACACAAGCCGAGACGAACCGAACTTAGTATTGTTCAAACTCAGTTCCCTAGGTTTAATATCGAGTTCAAGCTCGGCTATCTACGTGCCTAAATCATCCAGCTCGAGCTCCAACTCTCTCAAATATTCAGAATTTGGTTTGGCTCGAGAGACAATTCTTTTAGTTACAATTAAAACTTATACTAAGTTATATCTAAAGAGTAATTTCACTTGTACAACCGATATAAGAAAATAAGATTTTCCACGTTGTTGTGTGCTTATATGACCTAAGACTAATATTTATACTAAATCAATTTTTTTTCTCTTTCATAATATATTATATATAAACGAGTCATGCTCTCAAGCTAATAAGCCGAGTTTTGCCAAATTCTACGTCGGCACGAGTTCTAAAATTCAGTTGTTGTTCGGTTCTTTTTATCAAATGATTCGAGTCCGAGCCGAGCCATTTAGCGAGTTACTCTTGAATGACTCTGTTCATTTACACTCATATTCACTGCAAATGTTTAGTCCTTTATTTTTTATTTTAGAGAGAAGTAGCCAGAAGCGGATCTTTCAAAAGACAATTAAGATAATCGCTTTAGGACCCTAAAAATAAGAGGCCCTAAAATTTAAAATTTTTTAATATATATTATTATAATAAAAATAATATTTCTTAATAATACCCAAAATTTTGGCCTCATATTTAGTTATTTTCATATAAAAAAATATTGATAAAAGGTTAATCTTTTAGAATTTATTTATTAATTAATTTTAGAAACAAATTTTTTGAATAAATATTTTTAATTTGGTTTGATCAAATTCCTAATCAACTATATAATTTTTTTATAATCACAATTCACAATTAACTTTAAAATTAACTTGCCTTTTTATTTTTCTACAACACGTTCTACTATATTGTGAAAAGAAAACTCTTTCCTCTTATTTTCTCAAGTCTCAAGTCCTCATTAAAACTCTTCTAATTCATCCTTATTACTCCATCAAATAAAATTAAAGCAATATATTAATTACTTTTTTGTGGCCCCGTCAACAAATCCAATTAATCATGTTTTATTTTTCTAATCTATCGATTTTTTTGTTTTAATATAATATGCAATGTTTAGTTTGTTATAGATAAAATGGTTGGTTGTATTGTATAATATTATTTTTGCTTAAAGACCTTCGTATTTAGTATTAAAATATCTTTTACGAAGTACCCATGTGGATATGAAAAAAAGAAAAGGAAAAAAAAGAATTGAAAAACCAATCTCATCTTAAAAGGGAGCTTGATAATTTGTGATAAATGAGAAAAATAGTATAACTCAATTAGTGGATGAATCCCTTGAGCGAACCATATATTGATCATGATGTAAATGATAAAATTGGTCATGGTAATTATGAAGAAGTTAGAAGATTTTGTTTCATATCCAAGTTCATTTTATTGTGTTATTTTTTCTATTTGCACTTTATTTTCATCTTTATGTTTAATTTAGAAATAATAGGCATTAATTTACTATCAATTTTCTCGACTGAATGGAACATGATTTTATATAATGTAAGAGATCACAAATTTTATTTTTGTTTTAGACCCCATTTCTGATAGATCTGCCATTGGAAGTAGTCCAATCGAAAAAGTTTCAATTCTACGCTAACAAAAATTCCTAAGAGTAGAAAAACTATTCCATTCCCTCTTCAAAAAGCTAATAAAAATGTGATATATCAAATTATTTACCATTAGCATTTGCCTTTATAATTGAACTCTACTCTTCGAGTACGAAACTCATAAAATATTTTCTTCTTTGTTTATTCCAAAAATATATTTTAAATGGCCATAAAATTATATTGATTTTTCACCAACTTAAAGATCAGAATGATAATAATAATTTGTTAAATTAAAAGCTTTACTCTACTAATAAAATATATATTAATATTAAAATTATATTTTGATACCCAAGACGTATTTCATACAAAGATGAGTGGCATATATATGCCATATAATTTTTTTACATAGAAGCATACAATTATTTTTTAATTTTTTTCTTGAATCTCCTAAAATAAAATTGGTACTTATTCATGAACTCGTATTTTATGATCGTGTATAGAAAAAAATATTAGTTATAGATACGAGACAACCACAAATATATCACAAAAAACTATAGAATTTGGAATTGACATTGTGACAAATATCTTACAAGTTGATGAGTAACATGTTGCACATAATTTATTAGTTTATTTATATTTTTTGTATCATTAATTATGTTTATATTTTTTAAGTAGTTTCTTTACTTTACATTTATAATTTTCAAATATTCAAAATGATTTTACGGCAGTAATAATAAAACAATAGATATGATAATTAAATTTTTGTTATAACCTAAATGATAATTACAAATTGAAACATAAAAGATGAATCAATTGTACTTCTATTAAAAAAAATCAAATTCTCACTATATAAAAAAGAAATTACATGCAACGCAGATGTAATTCTGACTAAGATAAAAAGATGAAATGACTTTAACGTATCGAGGTTGATTTTTTTTTTAGCATAAAATGGAATAATATCCCTCTCGCATTGGAAATTCAAATAAGTTTTCTACCTGGGATAAGTGTATTGATTACTTCCAAAATAGGTGGTTTGGTGTTGCACATAATTTATTAGTTTATTTATATGATTTTGTGTATGTGAGAAAAATTTAGAGAATAATTCATTTTAAAGTAAAAAAATTTTGCAATTTTCAAGAGAGGAATCTTAAATTTTTTTTATTTTTATTGTTCATTAAAAGTCTTCTTCAATTACATGGAATAAAATTTTCTATTGAAAGAACATGGGTTATGCAATAATCTATTTTATATTGGGAGTAGTTTCACTACCACTAATATTATTATAATATGTACATAAGTTTTGAGTTCAAGATTGAAGATGTAATAAGCATGAATTTTAAAAAATTCACCAAACTCATCTAAGGAAGTTTTATTAGTAATTTTATGATGTAAGTGAAAATAAGACTCAATGGAGTTTTTGGAGCGGACTGCCATTTGACTGAACATATTAATCACTCCCAGACACAGACACTATAGTGTAAAAGGGAAATAAATTTACTATTTTGTAAAATATCTTAATTCAATATTTTTATTGATGACAAATAAAATAATAGTTTGCAGTTTTGTAGAATAAAGAAATTGAAAGTCATGGCCCATACTCGGCTAAGTTTGGGCTATGATTGAAGAAACAGAAGAAATGGACATGCAAAGATAAAACTACCCCCACCATTCTTGTGTCCATTTTGCAGCTAATCTATAACTTTTTCATTTATTAGATTACTTGATAAAAGATTTTGAGTTTTTATGGATTTGTCAAAATCTATATTTTTACAATTAAACAAATATTAATTACCATATATTTTTACTATATTACTGTCAAATATGACCACTTTATATGTCTTTTAATTTGGGTACTCTGCCAGTTGAGAATAAGGAAGCGATGATTTTTGTATGAAGATTGAACATAACAAATTAAGATATAAATGGAATATACCCTATGATTTTTTTATTTTTTACTTACTTCTGGTGATACAAAGTTAGAGAGACACAGATGGAAAATGAAATAATTTTATTATTTTGTGAAATATTTATCGATGATAAATTAAATATTGATTTGCAATACTTTCAAGTTAAAAATATGACAATATCATACTACTCCATGAACATAACCTGTAATGGAGCATCCAGGCCATATATTACTTTTTCAACTTTTGATATTGTTGAAAACTTTATAATAAGTTGGGAGGAAATAATTAATGTACCCATGAAAACCAATGAAATTAAAAAGGTGGATCCAAGTTCAAGAAATTTGGTTTTATCTTCGTAGGAGCGTATTGATCTTTTATACTCTATTTGACTTATCCAAACACAGTGGTGCAAAACAAAAAGAAAGTGTTTATGTAAAAATTTTGGATTTTAATTTTATCATTGGAATTGAGTTAATATTTATTTGAAATAATTTTCAGGTTAAAAATACGAACTTGATGGAGCATATTCAGAATGGTTGGCCGGACTACAAAATATTTACTAACATACTCATATGACTTAAATGATGAATAATCAAACCCTTTGACATACTAAAGTTGATAAATAATTATGGTTATAAACCTGACCATATATATATATATATTGATATTTAATTTATGGCTTCAACCGAGAGGAAATTGATTTATTAATGATAATAATCACTTTTGCATAATTGACACTGAAAATAAATATGATGATTCTTAAGTACCTCTCAAACCAACTTTACTACATTCCCTAGTGTGAAAGGTAGAAGGTGAGCGGTTGTAGACAGTGGTATGGTAGTAAATGTGGACCGTTAAGCTTAAATATGACATTGGTTTGACATATAAGAGTTGCCCCTACATATGAGTTTGAGTTGATAATGAGGGAGAGATATGACCATTCCCCATCTTACAGTGAATTGATTATGCCATTATTGTGAAGTAAAAGTAATTTGAAAGTGTGATTATATAATGCCCAGATTTTGGTGTTCTATAATATTCATCGGTTTTTTAAAAAAGATAAAATTACAAAACAAAGTAAATAAATGACTTAACTATATTATGGCTTCACTGACTTAACTATATTAAGCATATGAAGTATAAAATTAGAGCTGCTAGTAAGCCTATAAATTAACAATTAGAGTTGTAAAATTTCATAATTATAACGCACAAAATATACCTAGAGATGGGTGTTCCCGAATCTCGTCTTACAATGAGATCAAATATGAGTATTCTCTAATTCTATACATGCCTGCATTGAGTATTCTGCTTCTATATAAGTACATGATAACTCTTATACAAGTTCGATGTAGGATAAACTATTCGTTTGTGCATAGGAATGATATATGCAAAAGTTCTTAAAGGTGTTAAACTTATCATTTGGTTGCATATACTTCTCCCAATCAGGTGAAGAACAATATCATTTTACAGATGAACATGAAATATTTCAGAATGTATTCACGTGAGATTATATTGATTACTGCTATAGATAAGAGTAAGAGAAAATTTATCTCAAGTTATATGTTGCAAAAGCTTTATGCAACAACAATATACGTGATAATCCTTACAGAATTTACTTGGGATAATTATTACAGAATCTGCATAATACCTGTGGATGTAAAGATATTGAGACACAACAAATCTGATTATTCTAAAAGGTGAAATAAATAAAAGTTAGAAACAAATGAAATTTATAAAGAAAGAAAAAGTTTGTTTGTGTTTTGTGCGGGACTCAAATGCGAGACCTGGAGGTAAGTTGACAAAACTATGAAATCACTCTCCCGTCATCAAAGATACGACCCGATTGGTGTTAAGATTTTACACAAAATATTATACAACTCTATTTGAATTGTGGTTCAATAAAGACAAGTCAATTAATCACTGTTTATTGATCTATGTATCTTTGTGATACTGATGGACCTCTAAAGTGATAATAATTTATATAAACATTTAATGATATATAGTCATACAATTATCATTTGAATCAGGAGGAGAATAAAAAAGTAATATTTGCCTCAATCATCCAAGAGGGAGTACTATGAATGAGAAAGTAGGTGGATGATTGTGGTTTCACGTGTTGGGCATTGACATGATTCATATCATGTTCATAAGTATAAATATATATGAATGAAGTTGTAAATATACACCACATGTAAGAAAGAAAAAGAGAAAAAGAGGAAAAATAAGTATAGGAATGGTACCAATTTGGTCAAGATTTCAAATTTATTTTACATGTTGTATCATGTTACAAGCTCTCATTTGATATAAATAAAAATATATACTTGTATTAGTCCTGTGAATTAAGCCCAAATTAAATTTATTTTAACTTGAGGCTGAATCACGTAATTATTGACTCCTATTATACTTTCTTACAAATTACTATATTTCATTTCTAGTACTATTCACAACAAAAATTTCTGTGATTCTCTTTACTCTCACACAAAAAACGTCACTGATTACATAGTACGTTAAATATTTTATAATTTATATCACATGCTAATTAATTATGCAATGTATCCTGTGCAGTTCTTGTGACTCTTTCTCTGTTATCTTCATCTATATTCTTTATTTTTTTTTAAATATTTGGATCAATCCAGCCAGGACCTTCTCCATTCACGTGGACTTGCTCATACGAGTTTATTTATCCTTTTGTCTCATTGCTATATTATTTTTTTGTCTCGTTTCTATATTATTTTTTTCATTGAAGCGATGATCCTTAGATTTCCAATGCCACTACCTTGGTGAAAGTGATCCGCAAGTACAAACTTTCAATTAGAGTTTGATTGAATCAAAACAATGGTTTTACCACCTGTCCGAATCGGTTCTCTAACATTTCCGATATGGACTTGGTTTGCTCATATCTGTTCATTTCCGTATATGATTCGGATTGGTTCCGATTTGGTTCTTGATTCTTTGAAATATTTCGCTTCAATGTTCAATTGATCAAGTTACCCAATCTTAATTGGGTAATAAAATTCTTCATACTCTTTACTAAAGGTGACAATAAGCACCATCTAAAATATTACAACATTCTTCAAAATATGTAAAAACATGCTACTTCATGTTAATCTTTTATAAAACATAATATAAAACATGCAAATAATGATGCAAAGCAAACAAAAATGAAGTCATTTCTAGAGTGCTTTGCTATTTGATGTTTATAGATGACTAATCTTTTACGAGTATAAACTGTTTCATATATTTTTCATTCCAAGAATGTTATTTATCTTATAATTTTAAAACAAAATGCATCACGTCCAAAATTATAATTTAATTAATTATTATTTATATATTTTTTTATTAAGAAATATTACTATATCTATAGATATTTAATTTGACTATTATCTAATCATTACAAGAAAATGCTCAAATTCTGACAAAAAATTGGTCTCGGTAATTACCGACAACTTACTTACCAAAAATATTTTTTTTCATTCAACGATACATCACCGACAACTTTACAAATAAGCTTTTACCAACAAAAGAAAATTGTCGCTGAAGTTGGCGGGAGTCCTCATTTGATCATTTTCTAACACAAACGCAACTACATAATCTCTGACAATACCTTTTGTTAGTAATTTTTTGGAATATATTTTTTCAAAATTTGCTTTTTGATGGTGTTTCTTTGGTGTATTGTCGATGAATATATTATATATACTTTTGTCGATAAATTGTCAGTCAATCTTTGTCGGTAATTTATCAATGAGATTAATAAAAAATAATTTTGTCGGTAATTTCTTGATAAAAAATAATGAAAAAATATTTTGTCGGTAATGTGTCGGTAACTTTTGTTGACCCTTAGGCAAATACAAGAGGGGGGATAAATTGTGTTAAAATAAAACTTAAAGACTTTTTGATAAAATAGCCTTTAAAAAACTTTATCACAAGAATATTAATAAAATAAATAAATAATAAGAACAGAGTTAAAGGGTTAGAGATTGCAAATATAATTTTATAGTAATTCGGCCAAAGATCAATTGATCCCCTATGTCCACTCTCCCAAACGTTGCTTGAAGTTTCCTTTATCAATAAAGGTTTACACCAATTGCTAGTTTCACAAAGGCCATCGCCTTTCTACTTGAGACAACCCCTCAAGTTAGAGACAAAATACTTCAAATGCCGTACAACTTTGGCCTCTAAAACTAGATCTAATAAAGCTTCTAAATATACGAAGATTTAAGAGTAAGGCTAGAAAAGTAGTAATAGAGATAGATAAAGAGATTGTTGCTCAATGAGATGATTTGAACTCTTCAACACGCCTCTTATTTATAGTGCTTGAGTCTGGTTCGAAATATAGAATAAATCATCGAGATATGACAATGAAATCAATAGTATCTTGTCCGTGTGTGGACATACTATCGTCTGTGTGCGGACAACAGGTCCTTGTGCGGACATAAAGGCATTCGTAAGCGGACATGGTGCCGTCAGTGCGCAGACACGTCACCGTCCGTCGGTCAATGCAGGTCAACTTTTTTGCTGTTATGTTTTTGACTATTTTGACTCTTTTAGCCTTAGAATTTGGTCTTGTCAAAAAACAAAAGTTGTAGGTCTTTGGATTCCTTTTACGGAAATATAAAATAGACTTTCATTGGATCTTCAAGATCATGAGTGGGATAGTTCTTCTTATGAATCTTGAGCTGCCTCGACGCATATACTACCATCTTTCGAAGTTGTATCCATACGCAACCCAACCTTTCTTTTTATGCATCACAATACACCGAGTAGCCAAGCCCTTGCTCTGAAATGATAAGAATAAGAGCCGAAGTTAGCAAATCCTTGAGTCGAAGAAAAGACTCCACGCACTTTGCATTCCTTTCAAACCTCACGTCTTTACGAGTAAGCTTCATCATTGGGGACGCCAAACGAGAAAAGTCCTTAACAAAGCGACGATAATACCCGGATAACCCCAAGAAGCTATGAATTTCAAACATCGACTTAGGTCATTCCTAATTAGTCACGACCTCGACTTTCGATAGATCAACAACTATGCCTCATTTCGATACCACATGGCCAAAATTCGAGAATTCTGCTAAAAGTTGATGCTCTTGAATAGTAGAAAGAACAATGTGAAGATATTTTCGGTGAGCCTCTTCCGTAAATACACGAGAATATCATCAATGAACACAATGATGAAATAATCCAAATATGGTTGAAAAATGCGGTTCATTAAATCCAAGAAAGCCATAGGAGCATTCGTTAAACCAACAACATTACGATAAATTCAAAATGCCCATACCGAGTTCGAAATCCAGTTTTCTCAGTATCCTCCTTCTGCACTTGCAATTAATGATAACCCGAATGCAGATCAATATAAAAAAGAAATGAGAGCCCCGAAGTCGATCAAAGTGATCATCAATATACGACAAAGGGTACTTGTTCTTCACCGTCACACGATTCAATTTGTGATAATCAATGCACATGCGCATTGATCCATCCTTATTTGGGACAAACAACGCTGGACCACCCCAAGGAGAAGTGTTCAGTTTTATATACCCCTTTAATGTTAGTTCATCAATCTGCATCCGAAGCTCCTCCAACTTTGCTGGTGTCAAACGTTAAGGGGCGATAGCAATAGACTTTGTCCCTGGTATCAAATCAGTAGTGAACTCAACCTC
>MKEJ01049653.1:0-13277 GCA_001753735.1 Embelia ribes | reverse complement strand
GAAATTTCCTAGGACGTTACAGTTTCAAGCCCATAATGATATGTCATACGAGGAAGTACCAGATCAAATTGTGGATTCAAAAGAAAAGATACTTTACACAAGATTACTTGGTTAGTTAAGGTGATATAGTGTAACCATTATTATGAAGAATCAACATGGGAACTAGAGGAGGATATGAGAGCTAAAAACCCCATCTCTTCAGTATTTGAAGTAAGTTTTGAGGACAAAACTTTAATTAACTGGGGGAGAATGTAAACCTCATAAAAACTATTCACTTATGCAAGTGGTAAATAATGGCTATATATACACCTATTTAGTCTTACTCAAGTGAGCTGACAATTATTTTCAAAGCCACTAGCCAACATATTTCTAATCAAACTCATGTTACTAGCCAACACATTTCCAATCAAAGTCATGCTACTTGCTAACACATTTTCAATCAAAGACATGCTAAGAGAAGACTTTAAGCTAATATAAATACATTATGCTACCACTTCATATACTACAAGTTTTATATATACACTATTATTACACTACATCTTCGGAATTTAGAGAATGAAAGGTAGAGACAAATCACTCATCTTAGAAGTAATTCTTGATTCAACACTCCTTAATTTTATTAGCTTACAACCATTATTATTTCCTTATGTTAATTTTTTTATTCCAATTTCTGTTATCAGGTGGCCTAAGACGATAGATTAGAATTTAGATATGAAATTAAGAAAAATTGTAAATTAGAACGGAGTACTTAACTGGGACTCTAGGGTGATGTAGTATATATTTGAACTGAAAAACTTAGAATAGGTAAGTTCATCTTACTTATTGATTGACAATATAGTTTATGCTCTATAAGTACTCTTCTAATAAAATTTTAAGAACATAGACTACTTGATTAAATAATATTAGGACCATTTAGTTGTAGATTAGATTTATTAATATTGAGTCTATATTTTACACTTTCAGAATAACTTTTGGTTGATCTTTCGAGTAATAAAATACCAGGTGAGTGGTTTTATACTTTATGTATAAATATTTTAATTCCCATGCAAGATTTGATAAAAGTATTTTGACTAAAATGGTTATGTTCAAAACTGATATATCAAACAAATTTGTGGTATATTTAATTTCAAGTTTATACAAAGATTTTAAATATTTGCATAATGATGTGATTGAGTTACCTGCGGGTAACTTTGACGTGAAATGATGTGAAAGGACCAGTTTATTTAAATCCAAGGGATATTCTGCGGTGACTTTGGTGACTAGCGTAACCTAGCCTGTCAACGGTTATTTTAACCATATTAGTTTAAAGGAGCTAGACTAGGTGACTCTAAGATCGATAGTTGGATCCAACATAGATAAAATTTTGGCAAATGATTATTTGGTTTCCCACATTGTGAAAAGACGTGAAATGATGTGTAATTATTATTTATTGCATTGCATAAAAGATGGCATGGTAATAACAATAATAAAATGATAGAAAATGGTAACAAAAAGTTATATATTATTTTTTTTTGTACAAATTTATTTTGAAAAGAATCCAAAGTATTATTTTCCCATATCGATATAGTTCACACTCACTAATCTCTTTTAGCTTATCCATCGTTTAAATATTTCGTCAGAAGTCATGTTTCATAAGACAAGAAATGCAAGTAACATGAAAAAATAAAAATAAATGTGCAAGCTACCTTAAATAGGAATAAATAACTTGAAAACTCTTTTTAACAACATGACATACTATCTTATTATGGTTAAATTAGCCTTTATACTTGGAATAGCTTGGTTTGTTGTTGAGGTGCAGAGGAGAAACGTTTGAACAAATAAAGCTCCTTCACAGAGAATCCCTCAAATAGCTAACTTGCAATTGTTCCACAAATGACTATAATAAGGCCATGACTGATAATTTTCATTTCTTGTATGGATGAATGTATATGAATTCATGTGTTGAGCAACCGTCTATATAAAGAAAACGAGCTAAACTCAACGGCATGTACATCTGTGGCCCCAAAAATAAGGAATAGAGTGATTTTTCGGCTTCACTACTACAGCTCCTTGCTCTGACAGACTCATAAGATCAAGAAGTTCCAAATGGAATAAAAAGCTGAAAATCCAAAAATTTATAATAACAGATCACTTGTGCTTTCTTTGGTAAAGGGAATAACCCACAAAGGCAGACATAAAAAATGTCCACATTACCTGCAGACACATAATCACAGCATTTAATCAAATAATATGAAAACACATCAATCCGGTTACATTTTCAATGTTTTCAACTTATATTCACGTTATTTCAATTTTTGTACAAAAAATCATTTTTGGAAACAGCAAAAACACCTTTATGCATGTGAATAGAATAGGGTGTGCATTCAAGAGAAAAGGCCTAAGAACTGCTAGAGAAATGAACTCTGTTTCCGTGTTGCAATTTTCGTACAAAATCATTTCTGGAAACAGAAAAAAAGCTTCCGCCTTCAGGGTATGAAATTTGAGATGTTGCCAAGAAAATGGTCTTAATGATGCTACTAGTCTACCAAATGCAATTCTAAATTTTATCCATAAAGGGAAAAAACTAAAACATTAAAACCACACATGCAACAAAACAGTTTCAAAAAATGGCTATTGCGGACTAGTGTAACAAATGTAGATAGCAAACAAAAGGAAATGGAAGTAAAACATTACCGTATTGATAGTCTGCCACCTCTCGAGTCTCTTGATTCTTGACTGCATATCTTCAATCACTCCTAAAGAAGTTGCTTCCCTACTCGGTGAGGACTCGGACGCTGAACTACTTCCTTGTTTCTCCATCACGATATTATTCTGTGAAATCATATAATTCCAAAGGAAAAACGTGCATTAACAATATTAAGATAAGAATACAAATAATGATGAATGTTGGCTCGAAAGTTACTCGTAAACCAGAGATACTGAGAAGGAAACTGCTGGGGCCTGTTTGGTCTGGGTTTTGGATAAGTTTTTATTATATACGTTTTCGGACACATTTTTTAGGATGAGTTTTTTCCCAAGAACATGTGTTTGGTGTTAGCTTCTTTATAACAAAGTTTGGATTTTAATGTACAGGAGCATTGAGATGGGTTGGAAATTCAAAAATTAAAAAATAAGAGTTCTCTCAAGTCAATTATCTAGACAGTCACATCTCTAGAATCCCAAGCAAAAACAGTGTGCCGCCAAAACATGAAAAACAGGAACTAGGAAATGCACGAAATGGAACCACATCCCAAATTTTATTTTTCCAGTCAACGCTACTGCGTAACAATCATTTCACATCTCTCCATATCACTGTCCCCACCATCATATTATCCTTCAAAAAAGCCCCTCATCCAAACACCTCACATGTTTGAAAACCAAAGAACTATGTGCCAAAAGGTTTTTCAGCCCCAAAAAAATTACAAACTAAGACCCATAACCAAATGGGGCCATAAGTTTCTCCATTATCTGTCTTGAATATAGGATTGACATAATATTCATTTTGCTTCTTTCCAAATAACCGTCAATACCAGAATCATTATCCTTCTCCATCAAAACCCTTCCTCTGAAATGCTTCCTTGAGTTGAAAATTGGCAAACTCACATGTCTGATACCTAAACTGTGACTGAGAAAATGCATCCAAGAGTCTTCCTCACATACCATGTTAATATGTCAACCTCAACTTCTTCTTCAACCTTTTTTTCTTCTAATCCAACTCTAACCACAGCGCATGAAGGTTAAAATCCTTTAATATACATAAGTCAATAGAACATGCAAAGTGGCATAACTGGAAAACATCAGACGAGAAAAAAATAAAATCTAGCTATGATGCAAAAGTCAGAATCTTAATAACTCCATTGTACTCTAGGTCAAGGAGGGTACCCTGTCAGTCGTGATATTACTTGACATCGAAGTTTATAATGAAATTCTCAAATAGGCTAGAACTGATGGAGATCAATATGGAATATTTGAATCTTATAAGTTATTTATTTATTTAAATAAGTCGGTATTTTTATTTAGTTTAATAAGTAAATCTATTATTTTCTTAGGGATTTAATTAGACTATATAGTATTTCCTTTATTAACGTTTAAAAAAGCTCGGTACAACCGCTTGAACAGAGTTAGGTGTGAAGATATCAATATTTTTAATGCTATAGCAGAGCAAGCCGAGTTCAATTGCAACGATCAGAAAGCGCCAATCATTGAATCATGAGCACCAGATGATCATGATATTCTTCAGAGTATGGCATTCCAAATAGAAATTTACTCAACCGTTTGAAAGCAATTGATGAAGAGAGCAATTCTAAAATCACGCAGGCTCCAGCTGTTTTCACCTCAGAAATTCCTGACACATGAACAAGGGGTTGAACTTGTAAAGGATAATTTCACGAAGTTCGATGAGAATATTGATGAGGAGCAGATAAATGAGCCATTGGATGAACCATTACTACTGTCTCATGATAATGAGATACAAGTTGAAATTGACCAAATCCCAAGCAAAATGGAATAGATGGTTGCAGAGTATCCAGGATTCTTCTATGAAAAGAACAGTTTATGAGCTTGAAGGAGATTGGTGTCAAAGTAAAAAGGATCTTGCAAAGGTGCACTTTAAGTCATTGACTAATTATAGTCATCCTTTTAGGGTTAATTCTCGTTTTAAATATGCAGAAATATTCTATTCTTTTGGAAAATAACTTGCATTTTTACATAGAGAATGAAAGTGGTAGAACTTCCTTGATAATTCCATATGAAACTTTGGTTAATTTGTGTGTGGATATATTTATTTGGGCGCCTTGTGGTATATCGTGGAGTAATTCGGGTCGAAGAAAGATGTTGCGAGCATATTGGTATAATCGAAAGGTCAACTTCAAGTGGGTTGCTCATGTTCATATATGGTGGATGATTGGATTGCAACTACTCACTATTTTTTAAGCTATGAAGTTCAAGAACGAACTTTTTTTAACCGGGGGAATGATGGTAATCAGAAAGGAATATTTGGTTCTTGTAAGTAATTTATTTATTTAAATACATCAGTGTTTTTATTTAGTTTAATAAGAGAGTATTATTTACTTCGGGATTTAATTAGGCTATCTATTATTTCCTTTTATCTTTTATTATGATTTTCTTTTCTTTTCTAGAATTAGAGTTTGTTCCTATATATATGTAGGGCTTATAAGTTTTGTTATTCAGATTTCAGAATTGATTATTGAGAATTAAAGAATTGTGTGCTTCTTCTCACTCTTCTTCCTTCTATTTCTCTCCCTTTCTTTTCCATTTCTCTTCTTTCCTCCTACATTCTTCACGTTTGTTTCGAATTTCTGACCAGTCAGAGATAAAGATCTCGAATTTGAATGAGGTTTATCTCTTGCGATTGGCATATAATGCATGTATAGGATGAAAAATACAGAAAGACTAAATTGCAGACGAACGAAAAATCAAATTTGTATATAACAAAACCATGACCTCAGTTATGTGTCAAAAAGCTTTGGTTAACCTGGTCCTACAATCCCATGGGGAACATGCTTAAAGACAAAAACAAACAAGCAGAACAAAATGCGCTCAAATACTATACTAACTTGACTGGTTGACTTGTAGAAGTCAAGTATACTTTAAAAGTGGCAACAAATTATTTGATGTGAAAGAATATATATTTTGGAAGAAAAAGGTAAATTAATGTACCTGAGATTGAATCCATTCAACTAGATCCTGCAATTTTGCTGCTTGCTGAGACTGAATCCCATACGCACTCCTCTCTTGCACTGGTAATTTTTCCATGATTATTTGAAGGTAACTCTGCCAATGCCAGCATATAATTAAGCCTTCAGTTTTGGATTTATAACATTTTAACAATTACATTTTCTAATCACGACTTCTACACCAAAGAATTCATCTACCACGGTAATTTTTAAATAATTAAATCAAGTTCTTAAGAGCCTGTATACTTGTTTTTTCAATTTGTTCCAACAAAAACGATTTTCAGGAATTAGCCAAAAGAAAAACAAGAGGTTCCAGGGAAAGAAACAACTTTTTGTTATCTAGAGGTTCTCAGAATATTATTCCAAACCTTTATCCCAAACCAAACCGATAAATGCATTTCCAGCCGGTTTTGTCCAAACCAGGAAATATTTGTACAACATCAAATTTTCAATTCATTACAATGTAGGCCCTTTTTGTCAAAAATTTGAAGGGAGAAAAAGGGTATAAAACTCTTGAGAGGACCAAATGGCAGCAAAAAGTTGCAGGTTTGAGCATCAAACCTGAATCACCAACACCATCGTCCAAGCCTTAAATCACCTAAATTGGGTTTAGCTAACTTGAGCCAAATAAAGATATTACGTCAAGTCGTTAACGTGAATTTTCAAAGCCACTTGTTCCTATCTAAAGCAACTTGCACATCTATTTCTCAAATATGCATGTCCTTTTTGTACCACTAACATCCAGGTAGTTGGAGGTTTACCTCCACCTTTCCTTTATGTTCTCACATCGATATTCTTGCCCTATCTAACTACGATTGGGAACAATAAAATTAACCAGTGAAAATAATTACGAATAAAAGACAAGAAAAAACCTTGGTAGTATATGAACCGTCCAACTTAAGTGTCGAACCAGCAGTGGCCACGGCCTCTTTATCAACACCTTTGATTTGTAAATAAGGACTTGAGATATCTTGTAGATGATCAACCTCTATGAGAATCTGAAATAAACATTTCCTTTCAACTTTACAGACACACAGATGCTAAAACCTATGGAGGAAACCTTGTAGAGAACTTTTTAACACTTACAAGAACAGACCAATTGAATGGTAATTATTATATTCAGAACACAGCAGAATAGTATCCGAAGGTTGCAGAATAGTATCCGAAGGTTGCACTTGATGTAAGTTTAACCAACAAATATTTTTTGGAGTTGAGAACATTATAGGCTGATTGTATTTTTATTCATAAAAGCAATGATATTGAAGGACCAAAAATAGGAGCTTTACGCACAAATATGAAAAATTCAATTCTAGTGTTATGGTTAAAGAAGAATAGAGATACCAAAACAGCAGACAAATGTTTAATCGCAGGGAATTATGTTTAAAGACTAGCAAAGGATATGGAAACTATTTCCAATGACTTGTGATGAAGATAAGAAAAGAAACAGAGCTCCTGGAGGAAAAGCATTTTATTCGTGCTGAAAGTGACCATCATCCTCATCGAAGCCTTGATCCCAAGAATTAGGTCGGCTAATGGAGCCAAAATAAGATATCACCTAAGATCCTGAAAGTGAACTTTCCAATTCCACTTGTTCAAAGATGAAATTGAACATTTTTCATAATATTTATAACAAGTCAAAAGATCAAAACATCAAGCAAGCAGTCATTTACAGCAAATGGACAAGCAGTGTGGATAGTTTTTAAAATGTAAAATTTTTAGATTTCCACATGGTTAAAAAATCTACATATGATGACACTGACTTGGGCATTCGAGAAGTACTACATAGTTATAAAATTTGTGGAAGCACAAGACAGAGAATTAACATGGAAAGAAGTTCATCTGCAATTTAAGAGACAATAAAAGGATTGGACACAAATATATATACTTTTTTGGTAAGTAAACCAAATTTATGTAATTATATAAAATATAGCTCCGGTGATAGCAAACCTTTCCATCTTGGTAGATATATGCTGATGCTTCAATGTAAGCCACAGCCTGGTACCTGAAAAATGCAGAAATGTCATGAACCATCTCAGTAACAAATCGTAAAATGGGCAGAGCCTTCAACTTCCTAGCTCGTTTATGCCAAGGGTTGTTTAGTCTTATATGAACCATATCAGGCTTCCACCATTATCTAAAAAATACTCAAATCCAGTACCATTTCTCTTTCATGTTCTTCGATAAAAGTTATACGTAAGGAAAAACTTGTTTGAGTGCAAATACGTAGAAGTGAAATATTCAAATTAAATAAGAGCAAAATGAGTATTACATAAACCTTTACTGGTTAAGATTGTCTCTAATACATAAAAACGTAACTTACATTACCTTCTAAGATGCGAAACTTGCCTAATTTTCTGTTGAAAAACAAAAAATGTTGTTCTATGGAAATAAAAGAATAGATGAAGACTTGTTCAATGAAAAAGCTTGATGCCATTTAATCTATAAACCAGTTGATCCTGAACTAGTAGATTATAATGCATGAAAATACCTGAATTAAAAGTATATTGTAATGCATGAAAATATCTAAATAAAAGGAAAATATAATTCAAATAATGGAATAGGCTTTTGGAAAAGGAGATTTGCCTCACCCAAGGTTAAGGAGACCAGCAACTGTGCTGATGCTGATGTCGAAATCAACTTTCGGTTGAATAATAAAATTCCCTTCTCTTATTGGCTGAAAAGTATATAATCCATAAACCGAAAATGGAAAGGATTTAATCATTATTTTAACTGTAATGTACACTTGAACAAGAAGTTAATTTCAATACAGTTAATACACAGACCTCGCGAATCAACACAGCAAATCTCCCCTCACATATTCTAACTCTTATGCAGTCACTCTCCGCTAGTTGGCCATTAGCAGGTATTCCAGGAAGTTTAAAATAGATATCAGTAAAAGTCTGAACAGAACTGCATATCTTCGTAGCGTCCACAATTCTTAAAATGTCTTGGTAAGCCACCTATTATTGAAGGATCAAGAAAATATGTCAAACAGTCTGTTTAAATGAGTTCTTGAGAGAGCTAAAAGAGGGATTACCTCTTTATTACTTTTTAACACAAATAACGAGCTCTCAGGGGAAAGAACGGGATCAAAGTCATTACGAATTTTGAGCTGCAACAACACACAAAATAGCACCATGATCAGACTTGTGCCGCTTAATTTTAGAACTTAATAAATATTGACAACTGGTACGAATTTCAAACAGAAAATACTGTTGGGAAGAAAATCACAAACATTGATCTTGCTCAAGCTTTTTTACACATTGTCAGAAAGTAACCGCGTGCTAACATATATATATATATACATATATATATATATATATATTGAAAGGTAACCTCACGCTAACATATTTCTCGTCGTATAATAAAATTTCTTCTTGCGAATCAACAAAAATAGGCTCAGAATTTATGATATAACCATTAAACTAGTGCATAAGAATAGAAAAAATTGGATAATCTTTCAAAAAAAAAGCTAGTAGATTGCAAAGATTTGAAATCCATGTCAACTTCATGGGTGTTTGAAACATGGAATCAGAAAAGATTAAGAGAAAGAAAGAAAAAGAAAGAATATATACTGAGAATAATGCGACAATAATCACTAATCAGAGTCATTATGGTTAGGAATCTACTAACATGTGCATGCACAAGATGGGGTTCGATATGCTGTTGAAACATGGGGAAAACTGTAGTCATGATTTCATTTTGGGACATGAAGCACCCAATTCTGCTTTTGTCCCTTTGAACTCGAGATATAAGATGGGAATGAACACCTCCAACCTGTTCCAGAAAATCAATTAAATTGTTACTGCATATATTATTACCCAAAAGAAGTTGACCTTGACAACAAGACATGAAAGTCAGAAAGCACTTCATTTTGTACTCCAAATTTTGTTTTCCATCTTCATTCCCATTTTCATAAGTAGCGGGAATGAAACTGAGGCTGCGTTTGTTTATGTTTCTGAAAGCTGTTTTCTAGTTCTGACAAGTGACAATGGTAACCCTGCAGGAAATGTTCAGTGACTCCATTACTAAAACATGACTTAGGTTCCGTACTTTTCAACATTTCTTTTGCATAAAAATCAAAGTAACATGAAATGATGAAAACAAAGGAATTTTCAAAAGTTCCATTGCTTTTCCAGATCCAAAAGCATTGGAAAAGAACAAATGAAAACTTTAAGAATCTAAAACAGGCCCTGAATACTCCGAAAATCAGTTATTTTCATACATCTAAAATCAATAATTGAAACCAACAACCACCACTACTTGTAGATCCACACTGGAGAGTTCCTTCACTAAAAGAATTGATTGTATTTAGGGATCAATGTGGTATGCAAGTTTCCAGCAGTGTATCTAGTTTAAGAAGTAAATCACATTTCAAAACCATGACTAAGCACATCCACAGAGCCTCACAAGGGAAAGTTAAACCTTACCACAGCTATCCACAAGTCTAATGATTTTCTGATATCGGGGTGCAGAGCATAAATCCCTTCAAAAATTACCTGCTCAATAAAACTATGTACCTTATCAGGAAATCCTAATTACCGTAATAAAAGTAGATTTACAATGATAGTGGGCAATAGAAACTCAAATCAATTTAATTCAGAATGGCAATGAGCTAAAGAAAATTGCAAAACTCAGCAATGAGGAGCAAAGTGCAGAGATTGTCATTTCATACCACACCACAATCTTCAGTAACTTCAAGTTCCTTAAAGCCACTCCTGGTGCCCGTCTCAAGATCAAATAAAGGAACTTTTGCTCGGCGAGATTTTCTTATGCCATTGATATTCTGCAGATAAACAGAACTATCAGACTATTACTAAGTAAAGGATTTGCAAATTAAGAATTGCAAAAAAACCAAGCCATTCATGAAAACAGTCACGCTCAATATTCAGGCTTTTATCCATTCCATAACTTATAACCAAGCCTGAACAAAAAAAAGTTAGATATGTTTGGCTATAAACAAGTTAATGGTAAAAAAATGGGTGGTTAAGCAAACAAGCTGAAGTTGAACAGGTGCATAGGGCTCCACTAGGCTCATTTGCAGCCCTAAAAATTCAACACTTTCTGCTCTTAACTTTTGATATCACTTTTTTCATTAAAAACCATCACCTAAACAAATGATATGCATGGGCACACACAACTGATATGCACCAGAGTCAAAGCATTCCGCTCTGGATTATTTCTATTTCAACAACGCTGAATACATTTAAGTATAGCACTTATTCCAAAAGCTGATTAAAAGGTTAATATTAAAGAAATGGTACGGCGGACAATAATGCTCTTAAAAGGGAGTGCAACAAGTCAAACTTGAAAAGGCTTAGTGTCGGCTAGGTTCATTAGCAGACTTAAAAATAAAACACTTTCTTCCTTAACTTGAGAGATCTTTCTTTCTCTGCTGTACACATTTCTTAAACAAGAGACATGCAGGGGCAGACAAGTGACGTACACCAAAGAAAAGCATTCCATCTCATAAAAAATTTCATTTCAACAACATTGAAGAATTGAATGCATGAAGGTAGTAGTATTTGTTCCAAAAGCTGCTTGAAAGAATAATAAATAGCGAAAATTATTATCCCACGTGGAGAAATTTCTTTCATTAGCCAAAACTAAATTTAGGCAGCCCTTTTTTATCAAACAAGGTGAACATTGCAGATCATCTAATATAATAACCAACCCTATCTTTTCATAATGTTTCTCAAAAAACTTCTCAGCTACCAAGTATCTTAAAACTCATTCAAAAAGATATAACAAAATTATACCTATTTCAAAACTTAATAAAGGTCACAATTTTTTGTTTTCCAAAATAATCAGTGTTCAAACATAATACATAAACACAAACACTCTTGTACCTTCGTAAGCAATGCCAAATCGAAAGAGCTGAAGTCATCATAGTTAAAGTCCTTTACTTGCTCAGATCTGTAATAACTCTCCAAGGAAACAACTTCACAACCTACAATATTTGCCATTTTACGAGCCAAACTAGTTTTTCCAGATCCACTTGGACCCCCTACAGAAACCAATATGACCAAATGTCAAACCGGAACTCAACCAATCTAACAATATACAAGAACCTACTGATGTTATCATTATCTTCAGCACTTGCCTAATTTCTTCTATACTTGAAAAGGAAACACAATTTTGATTATTTCAGGCTGCCAATCTTGAAACATCTCTAGAGTAAGCAATTACTGTTAAATACAGTCTTATTTTCATCATGTAAACTCGAACGAACGAGATATCCACACAATATCGGGCGAACTAAAAAGGGCTCAATATCTACAAATGCCGAGAGGTAAACTAGCTGAAGCGTTGAGGTGAGTCCAACACCTGGTTGGGTTCTTCTATTTAGTTAAAGAGTCAAAGTGATGCATGAAGATGTTAAAGCATCATATAGGTCAAACAATGTTCTGCTTTAAAGCCACTGTCTACTCAAAAAGGCTGAAGTTGTGGGATAGAGGAGTGTTCATATCTCAGCACGGCCCCTCGATCGGTACTCACTTCAGACCCAAAATTTAAAATTCCAATTTTGATTGGGTGACAATGAGACTTGAACCAAAACCTTTGGCAGTTTTGATTTCATGTTAAATAGTAGGCTATCGTCTCATCTAGAAGCTTAAGAATTTAGAGAGATGAGCATAGTTATATTTATACACTCAACAGAACTATTTTAGAAGATCTACTATGAGATAGTACTACTATGTTCTTTTTTAAATTGTAGCACCATTTTTATGGATTTGGGCCGATGAAAGTATCATTCAAAAGCTAAAATTTGTTTTCTGTGAACAATGATTCCTTTATAAAACCCAATTATTGCAGAACTTCTTATCTAGAGATTCATTTATGCATTGACTAATGTATGTGCACTCTAGTCATGATGGGAAGAATCAATCATATGCGTATCCCCAAACAATAATGGTAAATAATGCTTTCTTCACAGCTTTGGTGGTTTTCTATATAAGTTGTCTACAGTGTGTGTTTTTTTTCTCGTCATTCTGCAGAGAACAACAGAAACAAAGACAAAAAGAGATAACTTAAAGTGCATCATACCAATCCCCACTATAACTGGCAGTCCTCTATTCTCCAACAAAGCCTGAAACAAAAAACATAAGTCAAAGGAATCAAAACTAAATAAAAGCACAGACTGTCATAGACTCGAAGCTCCGGAACGATAGACAGCAAGTAATGACATTTCAAAATTTTGTTTACAGCTCTAACAACAGAAACACAGAAAACGAATTTGGCAGGGTGGTTTTAGAAACAGCACTCACAGATAAGGATAATTTTCGCTTAAAAAATCTTACAAGATTATGTATCAACATTGCATTGGTCTCGAAAAGGCCGGGGGACCAATCATATGACTTATGTATCAATTATAAAATGCAATGCTGAGAAACTATTGTAAAAGCTATTTGTCTGTACAGCATTATCATTTACTCATTTTGAGAATTATTGTGCAAATGCAACAATTTTGAGAACCAACAGAAAATTATTTTCTCTAGTTCTAACTATTGTTTGAAACCTAAATCTTTTTCTATTTTCTAAAGTTTCATCATTTCAAACCTGTAAACAGTGAGAACATCATCAAAAGATGAGAATTCTGAG
>MKEJ01049635.1:0-21784 GCA_001753735.1 Embelia ribes | reverse complement strand
GACAATATTGCCCTTCCAGTATTTAACACAATGAAAAATTAAAGGATAATTGAGAAGGTTGCCAAGACTTTTGCCTATTCTATCTATCCTTTTAATTATCTCAATTAGAAAAATATATGTATATATACTTTATCAAGCTTTGAGATCTCTTTGAACTTTATTTCGTGAAAAGCAGAGAGGGGCCACTCCTTTTATAACGACACACATGCACATGAACACTTAAATAAGACACAGATGTTGCAAGCAAATGTTTCTCTGGGTTTAATGAATAAATGTCATAAAAAAGTTGTTTTATATATGGTTATGTATTTAGAATTTTTACTATTTCTACTTTCTTTTTTTTCTATTTATACTTTCTGTGTAAGACAAGAAGTACCCAATATGGATAGCGGGTGACTGAAAATTTTAAGCTCAAACTTCACCTTTTGTTATTTTAAGCTCAAATTTTAGATAATTTTTTATTGTTATTGTCACCTAAAAATTAAAATTATTAAAGTGAATATATCTAACCTTTTTTTTTAAGTCTTAAAATTTAACTTTTTATCTGCAATGAAACAGAACCTATATCTTGAGTACTTATCACAATCCATCCCCTTCCCTTTATAGTTTTGCATTTGTGGCTAAGGCTAAAAGTTCTCTCTTTTCCAAAAGCTAAAAAATTCTACTTTTTGGTAAGTTGGTGAAAATTGACATGGAATTGAATTTTATTGCAATTCCTACTCACATGCATTAGGTAACCAATAGAAACATGGACAACACATACTACGAACCCCTAAAATCAAGACTTCTAAAAACATGGACATGTGAGAAGAAAAAGTTGGAACTAAGTGTTTTGACCAAAAAAGCTTTGAATCTTATGCAATTCAATGATAATTGTAAACCCAAGTTGGAAAAGAGAGTGGCCAAACATAGTCTGAATTGCATAAAACTTCACCGCTTTCATTAGTGATCATGAGGACTCCCAAGCAATATAGCCAAAGTAGAATAATACATACAAATTAAATTTTATTCTTATTTTTATTTTTGTGTGTGCGTGTTTGTTTCTGGTGAAAAGGGATGTGTGGACCGGGACAGAGTCCAGAATAAATAAATAAAAAATTGTGATTAACATCGTAAATCATTATGGAAGAGATTAAAGCCACATGTGAAAAGAAAACTTACACTAAAATAAATATATGACATTTCAGTGGATTTTTTAAATTATGGGAGTCTGTATTTCATGGCAAACATTTGACTCCTTCCTATGCATATGGGCTATCTTGCAAATCTTCAGTTCGGTCTATATTTAACTCAGTCCTCTTAAAAATGTGAAACCCATGATTTTTTTTTCTTCCTTTTCTTGTTTAAAAAATATCCAAAAAAATTAAGTTTTCACCCATTTAAAATTTTAAAAAAGATAAAAAAAGTAATTTGTTAATTGAAGACCATCAAGACATTAAATACCGTACTAAACTAACAAAATATTATTAATTAATATTAAAAAGCCCAAAATTATTTTCTAAATGAAGATAAGTTGTCTATATACGTGTCATATAAATTTTTTTTATATGTACATGCACACAATTATTTTCTAGAAACTTTTTCCTTGAATCTTGTAAAAATAAAAAATGGTATTTATTTTCAAATTCTTATTTTATGAGCATACATCTAGAAATAATATTAATCATGGAGATGGGGATGCCACAAATTTATTACAAAAATCTAAATATATATTTAAAAAAATAATAGCTCGTGCAACGTACATGTAATTCTTCTAGTTTATAAAAATGTATCAGAACATACACAAACTTGAGCTCATGTATGGGATTATGGCTAAAGCTTAGTAATGGAATACAAAGTGATTGTCAAAATGTTAGAATAATGCAGATTCATCTCTTCAACCGTAATCAATTTAAATGTATATAAGTTTAATTGAGCTAAGTTGAGTTACCCGCAAAAATGATGCCATCGTACTAAAAAAGCACATATGCATTTTTTGAGTATATTTCCTCTTGGGGCTTAATTTGCGAGGGTAACTTTCATGTTTAACTAGGTATCAGTGTTTCCTAGAAACCCTCGATTGAACCTCTGAAATCGACTTTGTTCCTCATTTCGGCTTATGTAATGTTTCATTTAAATTCAACATATTAATTCACACTCCAATCTACGGTAGTGGATATATACATGTAAGAAGTCTTCAAACAATTAATTTGTATAAGGCAAAGTAAGATGACATGCTTACAACGAAGTCTAATTATTTTTTTGCGTGTGCCAAAATTTCTAGGGTTTTATATTACTATCAGTGCAAGCTCATCTTCCCCAACTCAAACCACCCAAGTGCAACATGTTCATGTCAACAAATGGTGGTGAGAAATGCATACAACCAAAAGGGATAAAAGCATTGATCTTTTTCGTGGCGCTCTACATGGTAGCACTAGGGAGTGGTTGCGTAAAGCCCAACATGATCTCTTACGGTGCTGACCAATTTGATAAAGATGACCCGAAGCAAAACAAGAAGCTATCTTCTTACTTCAATGGTGCTTATTTTGCTTTCTCCGTAGGCGAACTCGTTGCCCTAACCGTCCTTGTGTGGGTCCAGACCCACTCGGGTATGGATTTAGGGTTCGGTATCTCAGCAGCTGTGATGGCTATGGGTTTGATTAGCTTGGTGTGCGGTACTCTTGTTTACAGGAACAAGCCTCCCAAAGGAAGCATCTTCACACCTATTGCTCAGGTGATACACTAAACTATCATTAAGTTATTATCAGTAGTAGTATTATTATTGTTAATAATATTTTTGCCAAAGTAAAATATTGAACTCACCCTGAAGCAGAAGAAGTTTCAACTTTGCATAGCAATAGTTATTGAAAATAATAATGGGGTTTGAAGATGCTTTTTTATCTTGTCACTCCGATGAACGATTTCTTAGGTTATTAGTTATGGCTCAATCTGGACATTTCGAAACCTGATATGACTTTTATGTTAATGCCAGGGGGTTGACAAGGATTTTCCCTTCTCTCTCACTTTTTTATTTTTTATTTTTTTGGGACTCAACATATTATTATTATTATCATTATTTTTAATCTCATAACAAGAAAACACAGCTTTGTTGACAAAGTATACCATAATTAATACTAACCGAGTGATTTTTAGTCGTAACAAGAAAACACAACAGATTTAGTCGTAACAACATTTTGTAATCTCAGACCTACAATAATGACTTGTGACACAACGGTGTGGCTAATTTGAACAAAATATTATTGAGGTTATGGAACATACGATAATCGTATAATATCAGTGTTGATGTTGTAGACACAAAATATTATTGAGATTATGGAACATATAATAATCGTTTAATATCGCTTGTTAGGGCTTTTTTTTTTTTTCCTTGTTTGCTTGTTTTTCTTTTCGAATTAGTATTTTGTCTTCTACGTACAATATCATAAAATAATCCGACTATTTTCCTCATATGTGGTCATATGTAGGGCTAATCATCACTGGATTAAAACTTAAACTAGGTTGCTTAATCAATCTGGGTTAGTGCCATTGAGTTTTTATAGTGCACTTGCATGAAAATTTGATCCTAGTGTAATATTATTCAATTTATATCTTTGTATATATGCAGGAATTTTGTGAACTTATTTAATAAGCAAGTTGTTCATACTATATCTCATGTTATACATATGCCCTGATTTGCATGGTTTGTGGCATACTTGTTTCCGATCAAGCCAACTAAGTCCAATAGCTTAATCAATTACTAGTGTATTTTGTTTTTTAAATCAATCTTTATACCTTTTATCATTAATATCGTTCTAGTATAATATATAAATGTAAGGATGAGTCCAATTATTTGACTTTGATAATTGCGTGTTTTAGGTCATTTTTGTTCTTTTGCTTCAAAGTAGGGCATACATAAAAATTAAAAAAATTAAAAATTAACGGAAATGTAGATCATAGAAGCACCCTCATAATTCTTATAATAGCAAATTGGACATCTAGTTTGTCCGCTTGTGTAAGTTTCTTCAAATAATCATTATATTATCACATTAATTATATTCTTCATTATATAAAGCATCTTGGATTATTATTTCTCAAATGTGAGGTAATCTTGCTACCTTAATTGATTGATCATGTTGTGATTACTATATGCTTTATCATATTTAATTCCAATTTGAAGTTTATTGAATAATTTTAATGAACTTTCTTGCCTAAAGTGTAAAAACTTTTTTGCCCTTTGTTTAGAAATGGTATCTTGTGCACTTGTGCTCGTAACACTACATTAATATGCAAGAATACTATTGTATTCTTTTTAATATAATAATACTATTATTGTCTTTTTTGGTGACCATCCATAGGTACATTATGATTCACCATGTTTTAAATTTTATAAGTATGCGCTATTTTAGGGGAACATGCATGTCTTATCATTGAGGTTTTCTTTAAATACAGGTGGCTAACTTTAAATTGTGTTTTTTTTGTCTTTTAGGTTTTTGTGGCTGCAATTTTGAAGAGAAAAGAAGTGTGTCCATCTAATCTTGAAATGCTTCATGAGACCCCAAAAATGGTGTCTGTTGGCCTTATTCATACTGAAAGATTCAGGTAATGAAAACTAATAACAATAGTATTTATTTATGCTTATTTCTCTCATTTCTCACTAAGAAACTCTAACCTAAATTTAAGTTTGTAGAGAGAAAGAAAAACGTTTAGATTTAGTGACAAAGTTATTTAGTTCCGAAGGCATGATTACAAGCACTAAAGATTCTGCGACATCATTCATAACATATCGTAATAATACTATGAATTAATAATATGAAACAGAGATTCAAGAGATTTTGGTGCTTGATTCTGACAACAAGACCATATGGATGGAATATGAATCGGTAATTTGCCGTGAACCTTGAGTCACATATTTATAATTACACCGAGAAACACAAACAAGCCTAAATCCGAAGGGGGATACCATACTACACTCTAATAATAATACTACTAGTAACCATACTTTATATTTTGTTGCCAAAACTTTTGTCGCAACGGTGAAAGAAATACCAAACTAATTTCCACAAAATGTCAAACTTATTTATTTCTAAAATTAAGTTCTTGTATTTAGCGGTAGGATTAAATCATATCTACTTTATTTGAATATCCATCTTTGATCCTAAATTGCAAATCACATAAATAAAGTTTATCCTAGTAAACCAAATATTACTTGTAATTATTTCAGGTTCTTAGACAAGGCATGCATCAAAATCCAAGACACAAAAGAAAGCCCTTGGAGGTTATGCACTGTCACTCAAGTTGAACAAGTAAAAACCCTAATCTCCATAATCCCCATTTTTGCATCTACCATTATTTTCAACACCATTTTAGCCCAACTCCAAACCTTCTCAATCCAACAAGGGAGTAACATGAATACCCACCTCACGAAAAACTTCCGTATCCCACCCGCCTCTCTCCAGTCTATCCCTTACATTATTCTCATCTTCGTACTCCCACTATATGACCTTTTATTCGTACCATTCGCAAGAAAAGTAACCGGACACCCCTCGGGAATAATGCCTTTGCAACGAATAGGGTTCGGCCTGTTTATCGCGACTTTTTCGATGGTCGCCGCTGCACTTACAGAGAACAAAAGGAGAAACACATTTTTAAATGAGAATAAAGTTTTATCAATATTTTGGATTTCCCCTCAATATTTAATTTTCGGGTTATCAGAGATGTTCACTGCAGTGGGGTTGATCGAATTCTTCTACAAACAGTCCTTACACGGGATGCAAACCTTTTTAACGGCTTTGACTTATTGCTCATTCTCTTTCGGGTTCTATTTTAGCTCTATTTTGGTGTCTTTGGTAAATAAGATCACTTCTTCAAGATCTTCTCACGGGGGTTGGCTAAGTGATAATGATCTCAACAAGGATAGGCTTGACCTTTTTTATTGGTTATTAGCAACCCTAAGTTTTGTTAATTTCTTTAATTTTGTGTTTTGGGCTATGTGGTATTATAAAAATCTCCCAACAGCCACCTCACAGAGTACCATTGAGGACTTCAACCAAGAGAGTGATCTCAATTCCTCCAAGAACAATGGGCATGATATTATTCCTAAATTGTAATGTTTTTTATGTGCTAAGAAAATAATATTTTGTTTTTGTGCTTGCAAAAGAATATGTACTATATAAACTATAAAGGCTTGGGGGTTTCCCCTAGGTTTGGAATAATTGAAAAGTTATACCAAAATGGTACTTTGTAAGTGGGAAATGAGTTGTGTTAATCCTCTCTTTTGGTTTTCCTTAATAAGGGTCATTTTTAAATTGTGGTTCTTTTTTAATATTTATTATTAATACATATGCACAACTATCATAATAAAATTGAGGTGCAACCGGAGAATAAAGTAAAAGATAACCCGGCTCCAAAGGTGCATAATTTATGAAAAATCTAATTTACTTCATTTGCTAAGCTTGACAATATAGGGGGGGCAAATTATGAGATACTAATTATTCTTGTGTTATTTTCGGAGCTGATTCTAATTTTTTTTCTCCCTCATACCAACTACACAATTTAAAAACTCGTAACTTACTTAAAGCATGCCTTTATTATTTATAATAGCAAAGCATATACACTGTTATGGACGACCACCATCGGATATATGAATTTCACTGAACTTTCAGACCAATATGCAATAATTTCGAAAGAAAAAATCAGTCAGAAAAACAAAAATGTTCAAATGTGTTCTCATGTAAAATGGAATCAAAAGTTAAATGAACGACAATCCAACATAAATAAAATCAAACATGCGTAAATTTGTATTTTTGTTTCTTAATAAGATGGTGATGACATAATAGGTTTACTCTTTTGTCACCCTATGCTAGTGTTAAAAAGTGGTCCAGTGATGCCTTTGCTTTTAGGGAAATGGGTCATCTAACATCCTTAAAAAAAAATAATGTCACGATGAGGTATATTTTTGGATCACAAAAATAAAATTTAATATATGTAATTATAAAATTATTTCTTAAATTTTTTATTATAAAATTTTAGTTAGCTTGCTTTTACATGAATTTAGGGGGACCTCACCCTGCTAGCAAATCCACCTAGTCTCTAGTGATGCATGTACGAGGGACACAATTAATCTCCCATCAATGAAAGTCGAAAAAGGGGATATTGGATTCTATATTTTCACACACAAATAGCTATAGATGTAAAATATATCTGCATAAAATGCAGACTATATATATATGAGTGTGCATATTTGTCATGCATTAAAATAAATAATTTATGGCATGCATCCAAATTTGTTTGTGTATAAAATCAATCTACTTTATGTGAATGGAAATAAATCTCATACCCAAAAAAAAATTAAAAAAAGAAAAAAAGAAAAAATCTCGGTTGGTTCCACAATGATTTCATACAGCTCTTTACAAAGAGACATGTCTCAAACATGTCCTCTAGTGTTGAAGCTATGCCAAATTGTAATCATTGTTGTGTACCACTGTTATATGAAACAATTTTCATAAGCATGTTGGCTAAAAGGTTAGCATGTCACCATATGCAATGTCCTTTTTTCTCCATGTTACATAGCTTTTTATATTTTTTGCAAAGGGTTTGATAAATAGCTTGTAGCACTATACTTTCACCACTACTAAAAGTGGGAGGGGATCAAACCTAAGGATTTGACAAAGAAAACTCATAGGGAATTATGTTTTTGTTGATGTCAACTCAATGTCCATTAAAACGACCAAAGATGATGTCTCTTACCATATGTTCCATGTAAAAGATGATGCTATCACCTTATAGGCCAACAGCAGTTACAATTGCGATATGCATAGGCACTATCGATTGCGCAAAAAAAGTCGTTTTGCACCTATACGAAGCTCAAAAAGAAGTTTTAAATTCAAAGAATCTTCATTTAATCAAAGAGTTGAGAAAGGAAAATTTTGTTTGTTTTTGTTTTTGTTTTTGTTTTTTTTTTAAGTTAAAATTTTATTAAAACCAAAAATTACAAATACTACGAGTGAACTTTAAATCAAAACATAACTTGCTCCAAGAAGAGCTAAACTGCAAATAGCCTAACCACACAATAAATAATCCTTAAATAAAAGGTTATGCTACGAAAATGAAAAACTGGCCGAAAGGGGACCTCCAATGAAGGTCGCTCCTCTTACTCTAAATTATTAAGCGGTATGTATTCAAACATGTGGCTAGTGCGGACTCTGCCTTTAGATCGAGCCTCCTTGAACTACATTAACTTCTTTGCTAATCTATTTTTGTTATTGTTTTGCGATGACGGGGAGCTAGACGGAAACAATGAATTTAGATTGATATTTTTATTCTTGGTGGAGTCAACCTGATTGACTTTAACCCAACCACTATCACTTTTCATCTTTTTTTTCTTTTCCTTTTAATCCCCGAACATCATTCAACTTTTTATTTGTTGTATGTCCACCATTGGTTCTAGAAAAGGACTTGGGTCGAGGAGGGGGACGATGGCGACAAATAGAGCTAATATGTCCAAAAGAAGTGCAATTTGTGCATTTCGGAGGCCTCCATGGAATCTCAACTCGAATTTCAATTGGAGTGCCATAACCAAGTTTTATTTTAAAGCTTTTTGGCACTTTTATATCGTGCTTGAATATGCAACAAAGTTGCCATTTAGAGCTAAGCATCGTGTAAAAACGCGTCTTGACTTTAAGAATCCACAACAAATGGAAGAGAAAAAGAACTCAGAAAAGTAACTTAATTTATGATCAACTGAGTTGTGAAAATTGACAGTGTCTTAATTATAGATGAACATAGAGAACAGTACAAAACAAATAGCAAATACTGGTTATTCTAAATTCTGAAATTTGGAAAAATAAATATAAGATAGCCCGAGATATCCAGTAATTCAACCGGTGTAGACTATTCAAGACTTTTCAAAAATAGCCAAATTGTTTTTCAGACCATAAACCATCTCAAACATGGGCAAACACCTCGGCTGATTTAACCAGTGGACTTGAACCTTCAATACAAGCTTTTAACTGCAATACGGTTCACAATTCGAGGATCAAATTAGAATTGCAATTCTCATATGAATTGAAAATCATTACTATCTTCATATCATCATTCATAATCCACATGTTTAGAGGGAAATCCCCTTTGAATACGTATGCAATATCAACATCAATCCAGATATAGAGAGCTCGCAAAGGATCCCTGGCTAACCAACGCCAAAATCATTACTCAGAAGAAATGACAAGAAATTGGCCAATGTGCGCAAACACTCATAATAAATCATTAACTGAAGTTCCTTTGGTCTGAAGAAATTCAACGTGGCCTTAAATCAGCCTAGACATGAATTTTATTGTATAATTAATACAATAATATACCAAAACAGAGTCGAAGAAAAAGGATGACGAAAAAACACTTATTCCAGAATTTCAAGTGAAATGGCAACAAATTCAACTATAAATTAATCAAGCTCGTCCTTGACCTGGGAGAAACACAGCCTGTACCAGGTACATATATCCTATAACGCGTGAGTTCAGAAAATTGCATACGGTGACATACAAGAAAACATATTATAGTTTTAAGTAGCAAATGGCAGAAAAAAAATAAAGTGGATAATGCGTAAATCACAAACTGTAACCCTAGTTTAGTTTCCATGGAGGACGATCACATGATATGAATAGTTAGCGGGGTAGAATCACACCCTTTGCACGTTACTAGGAGCTTTATTTGTGTCAGGATATTTGAATATCTAGTTTGTTCCCAAATTTGTTGGGGCCACCTTGCAGTTTTCCCTATGCGAGCTGTCAAAGTCAAGTATTCAGTTATCACATACTCATTGCAGCGAGAGTGTTGAGAACAAGATTGGGTGGAAGACACTATAATTCAAAATTTACTCATTAAGAAAGAAACAATAAGATTTGGCATCCTTACAAGAAGGCATGCTGATCAAAACCATATAAAAATGTGAAACAACATAATTTTGCTTCGTCAACCTTGTTTTACTCGGATTCATGTATGTAAACATGAAATTAATTGAAGTGACAGAAATAAGAGTAAAAACCCGTTTTGTGGTAGCATGCGGTAAGACCAGTTAACATAAATTTTGGTACCAATACTCTTCAACAGGTTTGATATGGCAAAACCTGATTCAGCACGCTAAATTAAGTTTCTGTAACCAAAAGTGATGACAGAATAGTGGTAAATTTTCCACCTCTAGAAATTGAATGAAATTTTTATATAGTTTCTTAAAACCTATCCAATACAAAATTAGAAATAACCAGATTACCATATGCATTTGCGTAACTGTTGGATGTAAGTAATAAACTTTGAGTTCATCCATCATATAAGTTTCTGAAGGACTGGCATGATCCACATATAATTTGATCAGTTACAGAAAAACTTTCACCTTCGGAAAGCAACTCACTAGCTACAAACTCCTGGATGGCTAGAATCATCCAAAGCTCCAATGAACCCGTGAAAAAATCCCCAAGTTCATAACTAGAAGAACTGCATTTATATTCATTTCAAAGCCAACACAGAATATACTCACATTGAATGGTTAAAAAAGCTACCAGAGGTCCAAAACAACCTTTCCATAGAGGTTATGGCGTAAAATAAAGAAATTAAGGAATTGCATAACTTTTTTAGTTCTCTTAAGGCACCAAAAGGTAAGACAGTTAAGCTTCTCTTATATGCAATCTGATAATAACAAGATACCAAGCCACAAACCCAAATAAACCAAATGATAAACTCAGGCACTACATACTTGGCCGTTAATCACGCAAGAAATTGAAGGATCAAGCGAAATAAATGCACCAAATAGCACAAGAAATAATCAGGTAACTATATTAATAAAAAAAGCATTGACGACAATAAAACCCAACATCAGCTTTATTACTACAATTGCAGCAACACAATAACACAAACAAATATTTAGTCCAAGGTTGCAAAGTATACGAAAACAAGTTTACTTTGTAAGTTCTCATTCTCTAACGTAAGCAATTACCTGGTAAGCCATTCTAATCGTCAACCTCCGCTCTGATTTCCTTTAGTAGCTCCTCTTTGTATTCATCAAAACTACCAGGGAATGTCCTCACAGTTCCATTGTCCACCACCCAAATTTGACTCTTCTCTTCATCATCACACACTCGCGATATTAATCTAGAATCATGACTTACTAGGATCACTCCACCAGTGAACTCATCAAGGGCATCAGCCAATGCATCAATACTCTGCATATCCAAATGATTTGTAGGCTCATCTAATAGCAATATGTGTGGCTTTGACATGGAGATTGAAGTGAAAACGACCCGTGATTTTTGCCCACCAGATAATTTTGCAATGGGGGTGAGGTGGTTATGACTGGGAAGACCAAATTTCCCGAGCTTCGCACGAACAGTCTCTTGCTTACTGAGCCCCTCTTGATCTGGATGAAGACGGAGAAGATATTGTACCGGAGTTTCTTCCATAGTCAAAAGGTCGACAAAATGTTGAGAGTATCTACCGATTCTCAGCTTCTGGCTCCTCCTCACTTCACCCTCGGTGGCAACCAAATCACCAGCAAGAAGGTTTAGCAACGTGGATTTCCCTGCCCCATTTGGCCCCACAATAGCAACACGTGTACCCATATCAATACCCACATCAACGTTAGAAAGCCTAAAATCCGCCCTGTTCGGATAACTGAAGCTGACTTCGATCAGCTGCAAAAGTGGAGGTGTAAGCTCGGTTGGTTCTGGAAAGTGGAACTCCACTGTATAATCTCTCCACTTCTGTGGGGCCTCTGCGATAGGTTCGTCCTCGTCGACCTTGCCTTTGCCTTTATTTTTTGATGCTTCCTTAGCAGCTAACTTAGCTCTATCTTTAACCTTTTCTTGCTGAGCCCTACTCCCAGACCTCTTGGCAGCTTTGACCTGTTTTTCATAAACCTCAAACTTTTTATTCATCTCTTTACGACGCTGCTCATAACCACATTCGAAATCATCAAAATTCCCACGATAGAGTTGCAGTTTCATATCATGAAGATGAATAATTTCATTACAAACTGTATTAAGGAAGTCCCTATCATGAGATACGACAACTAGTGTTTTCTTCCAACGGCACAAATACTCCTCCAACCAGAGAACAGCCCTAAGGTCTAGGTGATTGGTCGGTTCATCCAACAGCAAAAGAGTCGGCTGCACAAAAAGTGCCCTAGCCAATGAAATTTTCATCCTCCAACCACCACTAAATGATCTAGTAGCACGGCCCTGCATGTCCTTGGTAAACCCCAGCCCCGCTAGAATCTTGGATGCCTGAGCCTCAGCAGCGTCGGAGCCCATCAGCTCCAACTTTTCGTATAGCTCAGCAAGTTTTTCTCCAGCATCCTCATCATTGTTTGCACCCTCTACCTCAGCAGATGATGTATCTTGTAAATTCGCAACTTCTTTCCGGAGCTTGACAAGCTCCTCATTAGCTGAAACAACTGCCTGGAGGGCAGTTTTGTCATCACCGACCACCTCTTGTTCAACCAAAAGCACGTCTATATTCTTTGGAACCGGGATCTTCCTCCAAGCCAAAAGCTTTAGTAGCGTAGACTTACCCTTTCCATTGGGCCCCACCAACCCATACCTCTTACCGTGGGCTATTTTCACGGATGCATTCTTTAAAAGTTCTTTCCCACGCGCTGATACGGAGAAATTATCTATGGTTATATCCTTCACATTGGCATCGGCCTCATTTTCACCATCAAGAACAGAAGCACGGCTACCAATAACAACAGTAAAAGCATCTGTGTCGTCTTTCAAAGCCTCCTGCTTGGCCATAACGGCTGCTCTCTCTACCAACATATCCTTCTTCTCTCGTTTCTTTAACTCTTTGTTCGTAACTGCAATCTCAAGTGTCTTGGCTTCTCCCCTCTGCTTCCGAATGGAGTGTTTCTGCACACCATTCTCTTCTTGTTCTTCTCCAGAGGTCACATCATCATCCTCATCATCAGAGGGAGGAAGATCAACAACGTCCATATATGAGGGCTTGGCTGGAGCTTTAGACTTGGACTTGTTAGACGTAGAGCTTGAGGATCCTTTCTTGGGTTTATCGGTTTTCGTTTCCATGCTGGCAAGCATGGCTGAGACTGAAATTTTCTCTTTCTTACCATCTTTTGTTGCATCTTTGTTACTCGGTTTACCCTTTGAGAGTTGCAAACTCTCATCAGCCTTCTTCTTCCCCATTGCAGAAGTCGGTCTGCCAAACAACAAACTGAGAATAAATAAATAAATGAAATTAAAGCCACACAGTAAGCAGTTGAGAAGCTAAGCCACTACCCTCATCAAAGACATCCAGGCAGTCCTCCGCACCCCACACTCCCAAAACACAATAATAACAACAATAACTTCGAATAATAATAGAATAAAGAAAGGTACAAAACAAAATATGACAGGAAAAGTCGGAATTTGGAGGAAGTGATAAACACTAAACCTAGAGAGATAATTAGACATGAGACTCAGGCGTAATTAAAAACCTTAGAAGGGGCTAAGAAAAAGAAAATTGTGTAAGCCCGTCTTCATAAAACACAACAAATAACAGCTAGGACATCAATTGGAGCCACTCGGTTGATACTGTCAACTTCCTGTGCAGTTCCAATGCACTTACTCTTTTCAGTTGCAAATAAAAAAGCTTTGAACCAAACAACTATAAGCCAAAACAAAAACTGAATTTCGCTTATAAAGAAATGAGATGCAGGTTTGTTTGCTGAACAGACATCCCATTTAGCGGTGGCATTCATGGTTTGATAAATATCTCTGCATTGTAATAAGAGCTTGTTGGGCAGTGGCCATAAAACCCATCCGTACGTCAGTGCTCCGAAATATCTCCATCTCCTAAATTTAGCATCCAAGTAACCACACAAAAGTTGTTCAAAAACTACTCAATCTCCAAAATATAAAAAATGTTTGCCATGATGTTCACCTTGAACAGCATCCCATTTGTAATTTAAGTTTAAGTGGCCTCATGTGAACATTCTCCATATCTCAGTTTCTATTTTTAGAGGTTTGAGGTATAGGGACTGAAGCTAGTAACACGGGGATGTCCTAATTACAAGGTGACTAAGTAACTACTCTTCCTAACTTAGATTCATAGATTCAGGGTTCATTTGATTGCGGCTTTTACGTAAATGAACAAGCTTTTTTCAACCTGAGTAAAAAGTTGTATGCATCTAGCTTAAAGCTATTAACTTATTCAGGCCAAAGCAGCAAATTAGCTAAGCTAAAAAGCAGCATTGCCAAATATTATTCAGTTTTTAAGCAAAAAAGAAGAAACACTTGAGCTTAAAAGCTACAACCAAACGACCCCCCCTGTTATGGCCAAGGAAAAGCTATAATCTTTAAGCTATAAAACCCAACTAGTTTCCGATCTTTAAAAAATCTAGCTTTTTCATTTTAATTCTTCTTCTTCTTCTTCTTATTATTATTATTCCTTGAAATACCAACCCCAGTATACTATAACGTATCCAGATACAATCATACAATTACATACAAATGTGAGTCTATTCGTTAGTCTATTGTTAGCAAGCAGTAACTATAATCTTTAAGATATAAAACTGAGCTAGTTTTCCAGCTTCAAAAAAGCTAGCTTTCTAACTATTATTATTATTATTTATTTTTTTTGGCATCAAAATCCCATGCCAGTATACTGTTACATACCAGATACAATCGTACAATTACGTAAGAATATCAATAAATTCTTTAAACTATCGTTAGTAAACAGTAATTGAACAATTTCTATCTTTTTATTCGGAAACCACGAACTAAGAGAGGAAAAAAGGGCAAAACGAACCTGTATAATGATTAATCGGAAAACTTTGAGTATATATACGTATGAGTGTATGTACGTATCGATTTTGACGATGGGCAGATGTTGATTCGACAAATTTGCCCTAAGATTCCAGCAGGGGAGTTATAGAGAGAAAAGGAGACTTGTTTTATAATTTTTGGGACTGGATTTGTGCCCTAGAATTAGATCTTTATTTGGGTATATCATATATAGGTAATTATTATTGAAATCTTTTTTATTCCAAATTTTCAAAGGAATGTATTAATTAATTATTTATTATTATTCATTCAAGGGATTTTCAGTTGATTTTGTATTAATTTCAGTAGTAGTACTTAGGGTAAATTACATTTGCCCCATAAGGTTTCTGATAATTTCATAAAACCTCCTCTAATTTCTGAACTTACACTGTAGCCATTGCACTTTACCACATATTTTCCAGGAGAAAAGTGAAAATAAGATTATTTCTGATAAATAATTCAAAAAATGCTAAATTACCCCTTAAATAATGTCTTTTGTATAGTTTATTATAATTTTTTTGAAAATATTATTGTATGCAAATAGAATATATTTTTTTCTTACCATGTGAATTTTGTTCTTTAATATAACCGAAAATAAGCTCTAAATTAAAAAATTAGACAAAAATGAGGATAATAAGGTCCTTATACAAGAAAGTCAAAAAACTTTTGTTACAATTGGGGGCAAGGTGTAATATCGGATACCTAAGGTGGATCCGAAATTTTCAGAAACCTTATTGGGGCAAAATGTAATTTACCTATTACTTATCTATATTCTGTTTCTCATAAAATCATTTTATCATGATAATAAATATTAGTTTTGTTATTTTTGTCAAAAAATATATATATTAGTTTTGTTACTTAATAAGAAAGTTTGTAATAATATAAAAGAAAATTGAAAATAACTTAAAAAGACAAATTTAGCAAAATATTGGTGTTGATAATTTTACGCACCACGAAAACGAACTTACAAGTAATTTCAGTTATGGATGTGTGAAAAAACATATTACAAGCAAAAGATCGAAGAATCCGAATTTTTCGTTAATTTGTCTATTGAAAATTCAAATGAATATTTATCCAGGAAAATTTCATCCATGTGTTGATAATACCATTATTTACATGTCTACATGGACGTCATTTACATGTCTACATGGACGTCCACTTGATTACTTTTACTTTCTTTTGCAATGGAAGATCCCATTTGCATTTAGTACTTTCTACTTTAAGCATTTAATTATTTTACATTCTTCAATATTACAAATTACAGTAGATTATAATTATAGATCACTAAAAAAAAAACAAAGAGTTTTAGCTATAACCGTTTTGATCGGCAAGTAGCCACGAAATCTAAATTTGCAATCACCTACCGTCCAAACTAGTTTACTCGATAAAATGTTGGACACTAAGTGTTAGCGACCACTTTTGTACGTAGATGCAATATTGTATCCACTTAATATCCACCATGTGGATGGAAATTTGCCTTAAATTTATCCACCCGTGAAGGACCATGTGACGACCACAGTTATCGCCGACAAAGTGGTCGCAAAGTAATCATTACTTTTTTAGTTTATTTGTTAAATATAGTTGCAATGTCATCGTTGCTTTGTTGACACTAAGCTATGGTAAACTTTTGTGAACGAAAAGTGGCCGATATGTATGTATAAATTATTTTTTGATATTTAATAATGGTGGTTATAAAGTGGACGATGATTTAATAAATAAAATAAATAATTTTAGGATTTAAATATTGCATATTTATGTATAATATATATAAATATGTAATATTTTAATCCTAAAATTATTTTTTAATTTAAGCTAATAATAACAAAAATGTTAGTACAATACAAACCCAGAAATAATTACATCTTAAATCCATACATACATAAGACTTAAATTCTTATATCCATAAAAGGTTGGTAATCCGTGTTGTTAACCTACCTAAAATAATTACTATAGCACTTCATTATTTCTACATAAACATAAATCCATAAGTCCACAAAAGATTACTATTCCAAGACATTAGTCTACCCAAAATAATTAATACACGAACCTACATATCCAAAATATACAAAAGCTTAGAAAACATAACAACTAGTATAGGTTGTCAACAAGTTCATCTCTAGGAGGGCGGGGATGGAAGTCCCGTGCCAAAGTTGAAAGTCCATGAGTTTGTAAGAAATTTTGCACCATCTATAGCGCTCATACTTCCACTCGCTCCTTGACATTGCAAGTATTCTGAATACAATCATCCTCAATGCATTGAATACGTTCATTTACACCATCTAGCATGTACTGAAAGTCGGAAGGAACCAACGGTGCCAATGAAGTAATGGAGATGCTCCTAAGAATGACAGAGGCTTGGGACCCAATCCCATAAGTTTTTTCATTCTTTATCCCGCCAGTTGTTTCCACATACACTTTGTCATTAATAACGTCACAATATCATTTTGGATCTTGGGATACACTGACGCGCCTCATTCTCAATCCCTCCTTCAATATCAATATAAAAAATAAAAATATAAAAATTAGTAATACTCAAAAGTCACTAATATATATTTTTTATAAGTCACGTTTTATATATCTTAAATTTCGTTCTCGTATGGATGTGAGCAATATTACGTTGCAACTTTACTGATTATCAAACAAAAAATAATGCAAATTTAATGATTTTACAATTTCTTTCAGATGTGACATAATATTTAATTCTTTAACAATTTGATAGAAAGTTATTGAGTATTTATTGTATGGCTGTCAATCTTAAATAGCATCTTAGGAATAAAATCTTAAAGTTGAGACTCTAGTGAATATAAAAATAGGTGTGGGGTTTACCTACATTCTAAGTAGCAACTCCTTGGATATACAGTTCTATAAATCTAACATCTCCAATTGAAAGTAATATTAAAAACTTTCATAAAAGAAAAACATAAATAAAATAATCATCAACCGAATAAATTAGTGTTTTTTTTTTTTTTATAAAGAAGAAAAGAATTGCGACTCGACAATACTAAGAAGAATTCACACATGTCAAAATTAATGCATTTGCTACATGAGCATGAGAACTTAACAGAATATGAAGAATTTAGATGTCAAAAATAGTTGTGCGAGATTATATTATATATAATTTTTTATTTTTTTAACAGGAGATGTTGAAATTTGAATGTCATTATATTGTTCTTTTGTTTACAAAACTCTGTTTGTGTCACCTTCACCACTACCGTAGAATTCATCAGAAAATATGGATTCCAACTCAAATACAAATATTCAGGGTTAGTTAGGTTGCTATTTATAAGAAAATAAATTAATCTCTTTTAAGCTCAGAGAAAACTAAACGTATTCAACTTAAATCTCAAGCTTTATTTGGGTCATAAAAGAAAAAATTTAGCATAAATGCAAAGGAGCCAAATGAACATTTCAAAGCATAGGAAAAAAACTACGAGGTCAAAAGCTGAAACCAAATAAGCACACAGTCAAAAGTTTATGAAAAAAGAAAAATGATAAAGCTCAATGCAATAACAGAGGAAGTCATAAAAGTACAAGGTGCAAAGAAATCAGTATTTACTGAGTTGAAACGCAAATTAGTAAGAATTGCATTTCTAATTCAATACTAAAACATTAACTTTCTAGAATTTAAATTTAAGGAGAAATGTTAAAGAGACAAGAACAATACTTGAAAACTTAGGCCTATGTTTAAGAAATTAATTATTATTTCTAAGCTATTATTGAGTTGCTAAGTAATATTTTTGGGATAATAATGATAAAAAATAACAATGGTTACTCTTCAATCCGTAAGATTAATTGACCAAGTTATTCCCTAAAATTATATAAACCTTAACAATTTGGGAAATGGAGCTTAAAACAATTATGCGATCCAATTAAAAAAGGCTCACATAAATCTTTTTTGACTTTACCTCTGATGAGTGAGAAGAAAGATAGAACCGTAACTCAGCAACTTCCTATCCAGCCCCTTCATTTCAATCGCTAGTTAGAAGTTGGGTTTCAAACCACCCAAGTGAGTGGATGGCCCGCCCTCACCACTATTGCGATTGGTAGTGTTTTTTGTTGATATCTTCTTGGTGTCTAGAGTGTCCCAAGCTACCACCTACCTGCTCCATATCTTCTCTACAATATAAGTATGATCAACGGTACCTTTCCTCAAGAGACTAAGCCAATCACAGTACCGCTTCGCCGCTACCATCATAAAGACATTATGAATATTATCATCATTGCAGTCCCACCTACATACTTTCTGCAAATTTGGGAAAAAGACATATTATGCAAGTAATATTAAGTTAGTACAAAAAATAAGATATAATGTAATACAATAAACAATATATACCTTCAAATTTTCAAAGAAAATGTTCTTTGTCAATTGGTTGACCTTCCCCCAACCCAACCCTTTTCATCGATAACTGCCAAAAATAGCTTTGTGATCTTGTCCAAGACCGAGGACATAAAACTGTTCGACACATATCAATTAATAAAATTAATAATGATATAGAAATAATAAATTAAGTATGATATCTTATCTACCCATCCAAAGGAGATGTGAAAGTAATCCACTTACGTAAGTCAGTATGGGCAAGAGGCTCCCCTAGGACGAAAGGAGCCCCAGGGGAAGGGTCATGAGGGTCCCCTTTAGCAGTAGGATAGGCCCTAGAGGCAGGGATAGGAGGGTCCCCCGACAACGGGATGGGCCCTGAGGGTAGGAGCAGATGATTGTGGGTTAGGAGGCGAAGTCTCAACAATCGAGAAATCCTGACAATTCTAAGAGTCTCTACCTTAAGGCTTTCTTCTATCTCAACAATACTCTCATTGGGAGAATTTTGTAACTAGTGTTGGTGGCCACGGTTTTGGGAATTGGAGGAGTCAGGAGTGAAACCACACGAGAAACCACGACCACCTCTAAAACCACCTCTTGCTATTCTAACCATCTAGATAAATGCCACAACATAATACTATATCATTTCAACTTAGGCCAATGACAGATACAATATTATTTGGGCCATAATATGGCCAATAAAAAATATGTCCAATTTATAAGATTACAAATTTCTTAAAAAAAATGGAAAAACTAAAATATTTGGGCAATCTCATGTGCATAACCCAATTCAGGGGAATCGCCAATGTTCTATAGTTTATATTTAATTTGAAACTATTTTTACAAATGTCAAGAAAGAGATGTACAAAATGATTTTTAAAATCTGTATACAAATAATTTCAAAAGAATTTGTTGAATCTAGAATTTTTAAAATCTGTACAAACTTTTTTCCCAAAAAAATCTATATAGATCTGTACAAATATTTTTTTTAAAAATCTGTACAAATCTAGAAGTATAATTAAAAATATGGGTAAAAGCATATATACAAACTTTATAGACGAAGAGATACATGTAAGTATATAAACATATCTATAAGTTTATATATATGTCCAAAATATGTACATATTTGTAAGTATAATTAAAAATATGGGTAAAAGCATATATACGAACTATATAAACAAAGAGATCTGTAATTATATATATATATATGTATAGAGAGAGAGAGAGAGAGAAGGAGAGACAAATAGATTTGAAGAACCTCATTATGGCAGCAAATAGTTTTCGACGGTAGAGAGGCTAGTTAATTCAAAGAGTATGGGAAGAGGTTAGGTGAGACGAACAAATCTTAGAGAGAGCGATAGAAAGACATGGTAAGGGTTGGGAGAGGCATTGATGAAGGCTGAGGTGAGGTATTGTATTAGGACAAATCTCTGTATGGGTCGATTTCTGGGCAGTTAAGAAGAACGTATATCGTAGCTGCATTGTATTCTTTCTTATCAAGTATTCTTTCAATGCATCTGCCTGATAGTTGACCAGGATGGGAGGATATGCAAAGATTTCTAGGAATAAGCTCTACTTCTTCCCATCACCGTTACGTCTCACTTTTCTCTACCTGGTCAATACTTTGGACTTAAAATATAGTAAATTGAAATTCGAAACCTCTTTTATTAAATAAGCATTAGCAATTGATCCTTCTACTCGTACTTTATTTCCTATAGTCTTTTTCAAATGATGAATGTATCTCTCAATCGCATACATCCACCAATACTACACAGCTCTAGCAATTCTTGCTTTAAAAAATAGGTGCACGGGAAGGTGCTTTATAGAGTTGAATCAGCTGGAGGGAGAGATGAACTACAATTTACATAAGATTACAGGAATTTTCATCTTGAGTCTCCTCATATCGCTAACCTTTAAGGTAGTACACGTGAGATCTTTGAAAAATTAACTCAACTATGTAAATGCCTTCCACACATTTTTTGGCAACAATTCATAAAATGTGATTGGAATTAACCTCTGCATGAAGACATGACAGCCATGACTTTTCATTGCGAATAACTTGCAAGTAGTCACATTCACACAACAACTTATATTAGAGGCATATCTATCCAAAAATTCGAGTCCTTTCTACCAATCACAGAGTTTTTTTACCTATTCCTTGCTTAGAGCATAACTAGACTATCGATATTTACCATCGATCTCTGCTAACTCAAGACGGTGACAAATATTTTTGAAATCCTATCTTGACTTTAAATTATCCTTCGACTTCCCTTTAATATTCATTATGGTATAAACGATAATCTCAAAAATATTCTTTTCAATATGCATAACATCGAGATTGTGACGAATGAGGTTAGTTTTCCAGTAAGGCAAATCCCAGAATATACCACGTTTCTTCTATCCACAATTGTTATCGTGGCTGAATATCCAGTTATTCCACTCCTCGCCTTCAAGCACAGTCACTTTCCTAAATCCCATTGCATCAATCCACCCGATAATCTGCACTCCTGTTAGAATTCATGGAGCCTTTTTCTTTACTATTTTTCTTTTATGGAAGGAGTTCTTATTATTTCTAAATAGATGGTCATCAGGCAAGAACTTATGGTGGCTATCAAACCACGATTGCTTACCACTTTTTGAGAGAGTAAAAGCATCTTTCTCTTTTATGCAATATATAAGGCCCCAAAAT
>MKEJ01049624.1:0-14648 GCA_001753735.1 Embelia ribes | reverse complement strand
TCAATTTAAAATGTAGAAAATTGACTTTCAAAGCATCTCATACTCATGCCATGTTCTACACTAATGCAACTTATCTTCTTACTTCTGTACTTCTATAAACACATAAAGGCTTCATATACTTCATTCGGTAATACTTCGTACACTTCCGTTCTACAATAATGCAATAATAATATTATATGCTTATATAATATTATTATCAATGCAAAAAATTTACTCAAAAATTCCGAGACGTTACATACTCCCAACTTAGGAAATTTTGTCCCTGAAATTCGCATGTACTTCAATAAAATAAATAACATACCAGAATTCTCAAAGAGTTTTGGAAACTTATTTCACATCACATCTTCACATTCCCAGGTTATCTCTTTAGTGGAACCACTTTGACATGACACCTTCACTAACCAAATACTCTTCCTTCTTAGGGTTTGCTCTTTCAAGTATAGAATACGAACCGGCTTCACTACATAGGACATGTCTTATTCTACGTATAAGTCGTCAAAATTCACCACATGTGAAGGATCCCATATATACTTCCTTAACATTGAAACATGAAAGACGGGATGAACACTTGATAATTGAGGCGGAAACGCAAGCTAATAAGCCACTTCTCCCATGGCTTCAAGAATCAAGAAATGACCAATATATCTCGGCAATAACTTCCCCTTCCTCCCAAACCTCATAATCCCCTTCTTCAAAGATACCTTCAAATACATATGTTCTCCCACTTCAAATGATAATGGATGTCGTCTCATGTCCGCATAACTCATGAAATGACTTCGCGCCGTTTCTAACCATTGTTTAATCATCTGGACATTCTGAATTGTCTCTTGTAAACTTGAAAAGAACTTAACAAATATGAAGAATGTGACGAATTCGTAAAGAAATTGACGAATTTAAAGAACGTGAAGAACGTAAAAAACTTAAGCAGAACTGTTCATCACAATTCTTCATTATTTCTTAAACATTTCTTCCCACCTCTTCAATTTTAACGTTGAAGCACAGTTCACGATTAATGGTTTAACTTCATAGATTACAGTGTTTAACATAAAATACACAGTTAATATAAATAAAATCACATACCAATTGTTGAACTGGAGTGGAGAGATGGAGTTTCCACTGTGGTATAAAGAGAAAGATAGAGATAATGCACAAGGAAGTTTTCATATAACCATTGTCTTTATCATCTTCTGTAAAGAGAGAGAGAGTACACAGATCCGGATGTAAGTGTGAGAAAAATGAAAAAAAAGTAAGGGCATTTCGGACTTTTCACAACGCAAAAAGATTATTTTTGCAAGAAGTATTAAAAGTGGATTTTTCTTGCAAATACACCCATTATTAGAGACATTTTATCAAATTCCTCCATAACCTATTAAAAGAGAAAAAAGGTAAAGGGGTCTTCATATTCTAAGGCCTTTTTTTATTAGCATTTCAATTTTAAGTTTTTAAAAGTTGGCATTTAAATTTTTTTCATAATTCAGTTTTTTGTATACGAAAATCTATTTGGCAGCAACTTCTAAAAAACTAATTTTCAAATTATAAAATTGCCCAAATAAATTAAAAATTATAAACTTGAAAATACTGATAATTTTTGCAATATTTGTCAACCAATTATTTATTTTCTAATTCCGTTCATTTAGATTTTTTGAATAAAAAATCATACTTTATATAATATTTTATTTAGTGAAATAATCTACACTTTAATACAAAAAGTAAATAAAATTTAGGAACTTTTAAGCATTTTAAATTAGAAATAAATAGATAAAAGTATAAGATAATTACTAAAAAAATTAATGATACTTTTTTAAAATTGTGAATATAAAATAAATCACAATTATCAAAAATTATAATTTTTAAAAAATATTTGCTAGTTGGATTCATGATAGAAAAATTAAGAATATAAGACAATTATTAATAATACATGAGTGATATTTTTAAATTTTGAATATAAAAATAAATTAAAGTTATCATTTATTATAATTTTCAAAAAAAATATTTTTTAATTAAATTTACGATAGAAAAATTAAGTTACCAATACAAACTAAGAATAGAAATTTAAAGTATATTCATTATAAAAAAAAATAGTATATATTTACTTTTTAGCTTAAGGTTGAAAAATTAAAAAACTAGAAAAACGAGTTTTCAGAATTACTCTCCTGAAAAAATTCAATTTTTGAAAACTGAAACTGAAACACCGGCAAATAAACGAAATTTCAATATTTAAAAGTATAAAATTGAAGCTGAGGTGCTAATAAAATAGTGCCTAAGACATGTTTGTAACGTCTTTGTATACCTGTTGTGATACTTATAAATCACCTATGAAGAAGATATGCTTATATCCCGAATCGAACTACTTGCGCTGTCTTTGAAATGCATCTAATTCCTATTAATAAAGTCATGATATGACATACCAAACTAATAACCACTCCTAAATTTTAGAAAGTGAGAGCTAACCAGCTAAAGCTAAATTCTTAAAGAGAAGCGCAAGTATGAATTGTCCTCATCGACTTGTGACTCGTGAGCGGACTACGAAACCCCTCATTAACATGTAACAAATGCAATATTATTAGAAAATTACTACTCTCTGTTTTAAATTAATAATTGATGTTTTGGAGATAGACACAAATATTAAAAAATTTATTGTTTGGCTTAGAATAGTATCATTCTACTATATTATCTTTCATTAAATACTCAAATTCAATTAACGTGTTGAATAATTAATAGAATTAAAATTAAAAATTATTAATAAATACAATATCGATTTTATAAAGTGACACTTAATATAAAACAAAATAAAAATATCCAAAATGCCATTTAATATGAAATGGAGGGAGTACTATGACTAATTCTGCAGTTTCGTGGCTAATCAATACTCCCTCTGTTTTTTGTTTAGGTGACTCTGTAGACTTGTGCTTGCTAACTATGGAAATTATTAGTAAAAATATATTGACTAAAATGCAGATAATTATTTATTGGGAATATGCAAAAAGTGCATTGTTAGTTTAAATAGGTATTTGAAAAATTAAAAGTATTTAATGAAAAAGATAATTTGGATAATTCATCCATTTTTGCATTTAAATTATCAAAAAATTGCTTATTTAAGATTTTTTTTAATTTGCTAAATTGTCACTTAAAAAGAAAGAGAGGAATTAATCAATATCAATTATTTTGCCTTAAAACCGAATATTACTGCCAATTACGTGCTAGTGGAGAACGGCGAAGGAAAATGCATTTTAATTTATTTATCACAGTATAACGGGGACATTATTTTTATACAGATGATTCGTTATTGTACTTTATTTGTTCGTAAATAATTGGATCGTCTGACCAGACATACATCTTTATACAAAAAGTCAAAAATAATTTATCAAATTTGAAATGACATCCAAACAAATCTATCCGTATATATTTTCGTCTAATCCTTCCCAAATAATTAATAAAAGAGCAACATTAATAATTACTAAGTTTTATAATGATCGAACAATACAAAATAGAAAGTTTTCAATTAATTTTGAACATACTAAAAAAAAATATATCCAATTATTTGTGGACGACAATAATACTAAATTTCTTAGTATATGTAAATTATAATACTGAAATAAAATTAAAAGCAACTAGAATAATTTAATTGGGTGCTGTAGATTTTTTTTTTTCGGATTAAACAATACATTATTTGAACTATTAGTCCCTCGTTCTTTAGCTCGGGTGTGAATAATCTTCCGTTGATTTTACTATAAGGGGATTTAACTATCCGATTGTAATGTAATATAATTTATTTCACCAATCGGGTTGATCCAAGTATAAGGGGCTTGGGCCGATTAAATTGAGATGTCGAGTTCGAGTTTCAATGAATACGATAACTTTCTTAGGACAAGTCTCTGCTATAGCATCCGACCGTACCTTGTAAGATTAGTCTTGAATCACAAAAAGGTCTGAAAATACATTGAGAAACCAAAAAAATACGATTTATTTAAGAAATAAGTAGTTAAACATACAGAATAATTATACTCCAAAGGTAAAAAAAATTTAAAATTACATGATCATACCAAGTTTCAATTTTTACTAATTTTATATATCTTTTCTCCTCTAACCTATAATGTGTCAAGAAACTCCGAAAATAAACTTTACTAGTCTTCTTATATTTATATTATCTATGCTCTTCAATTTTTTCATTCAACGATTTGAATTTGTTGGAATTGTCTTTAACATGCTAAAAGAATATGTGAATTTAGCTACTTGATCCCCGTAATAATGTATACCCGTTCACAAATAATTGATCACTTTGACTATGAACATTGATAAAAAGAAGTTGCAAAAGTAAATTTTCGAACATCGAAGAAGACCTAAATGACATACTCACTACATGTTCAAAATAAGTGTCAATTAAGATTCATGCAAAATAATTACGGAGATGTTTAATAGTTGCAATTTCAACAAATAATATATACATTTTACAAAATATCATTTATTAAATGTTTGAGTTGTGTTAAGTGGTTAAAAAATTGTTTAAGATAAAATATGGGTAAAATGTAAAAAAGAATAATAAATATATTCTTAATTTTTTAAAGGGAAACTTATTACAAAATAAGTATAATTTTTTAAAATAATATTTATTTTAGAACGGAGAGAGTAATTTACTCCTAGCCAATTTTGAAATGAATTATCACGCTAAAAATATTTTTTTTATACCCAAATAAAAATATTTTCAATTATTTGTGGAATGTGAGGTTATAAATTGATGGAAGGAACACATGGCTTTTTCAATCCATAGCAGACTTCTATAATTCTACCCTTTTTGTTCTATTTTAATAGTTTAATTTTTTTTACGTAAGTATTAAGAAAGAACAATTAATGTAGTTGAAATCCAAAATGTTTTTATTCTATTTTCTATAATATTCCTAATTAATGGAACAATTTTATACAATTTATAATAAATGGAATAATTAAATAATTATAATAAATAATAATATTTTAGTGAAATGACTTTTTAATTATTTTTTTAAAATAAAAACTGATCCATATACTGAAACGGACTAAAAAAGTAGAAACCTATTAAAATGTAATCAAGTGAATATGGCTGGTGGGACCACTTTGCCCAAAGTTTATTTCCACAAATTGATTTAGAAATTGGAAACAGCAAATGGAACATTGCCAAACAATCCAAAAACCGAGTTTGACGCTTCCATTGGTCGAGCCGCCATGCCGAAAGCTCATAAAATCCCACCTAGAATCAGTATTGGATAAATTACACTTTCCCACCATTACATTTCTCACCATTACAAACAACCCCCCTCTCATGTCGCCTTACCCCAAAACTTTGACGAAGCATATTGAAGTTCACAATGACGGTCAAGTGGGCTTGTTTGTTCCAGCTTTTACACTTACATTTTTTTCAAAGTTGGATTGTATTTTGTGCCGTGGTTTTAAGGTGTCAGAGTCTTATTTTGGTTGTCCTATTTAGATTATTTTATTTTACTAGTTGGTCTCTATAGCAACTTTTGCACACACACCTTTTTCTAAAGTTGGATTGTATTTTGTGCCCTTTTCTAAAGTTGGATTGTATTTTGTGCCCTGGGTGTATCATTTATGTTATTTTATTTTACTAGTCAGACTCTGTATAGTCATACATATATACATCGATATGTATTATACAATTCATTGTGTTAATACAAATTTATTATCCATATTATTTTATCTTTCTTAGCATGGTATCCGAGCCAAAAAAATACCTCATAATTAAATTACCTAAACCTAAAAACCTATCTAACCCGCTGCCCCACTGCCTTCATACACCCAGTCTGCCGTCCCTCCCCATTCGCTAGCCCTATTACCCTGTCACCAGACCTCCACACATGGTCGGTGACAAAATTGGACCCACCATCCACTAAGAATCCTACCACCGCCATACATCCATCATTGTTACTAATCCTAATACTGGTCAAAACAGCCCCCATTCTTTATACCTTGTTGAATGATCTAATATTGTCCTTATAACTACCGTTTTCAATGATGATAATCATAATATATGCGAGAAAAGCATGTAACGTACTTTGAATGCCAAAAACAAATTTGGTTTGGTGTCGGGCACAAGTCCACTCTCGAGTGATGATGGATGAAGATTTAAGGTCGTCATGGGATCGATGCAGTGATATGATTTTATCTTGATTACTTAACTGTATTGACTCCACGCTTTCTCCAAGTTTAAAATATTGCAATACTACTTGTTGAATTATGGGACACCCCGTGGGATCGTTTTACTCAAAATGGTTGAGACGGATATTGCACAATTACAACAAGGTACACAGATTGGCACCCAATATTACACCGCTCTTAGTGCATTCGGGAAAGAATTATATTTGTTGGATCCAATTGATGCTTGCACTTGTGGTGCTCGCGCCACGAAAGAAATGCTCGTAAGGTAATTCAATCTTTGGGTACTCTTAATGATTCCTTTCAAAATACTCATTCTATTTACACGACTGATCTTCTACCTAAGTTGTTGAAAGTTTATTCCAAAGATAGATATGAAGAAATGAAACAGGGATCCAAGTTAGGGCCATCGGACAACTTGGAACCACTTGCCAGCCGCCAACAGTCTGAGAAGCTGATTGGCCAACCGCTGTATGGTGACAGCAGTTGGCAGCATAGGGCCCGCGGCCGTTGGTTGGGCAGGCTACCTGCGGTGTGCTCCAATAATAGCAAGAGTGAGGTTTGTAACGGGTTTGGGCATGTAAAATTTACCTGTTTTGTACTTAATTAGTATCTTGAGTGGTATACAGGTCGCAGACAAACATTGGAGGATGTTGCACGTCGTAAGGAGAGACGTGCCACAGGTACCACAGGTGGTGCTTTATAGGCGTATGTTCCTCCTAGGGAACTGTATCCTACATATATTGCCCCCGAGACTTACTTTGCTAGTATAATCTCTTCTACTATAACTCCTTATGATTGTCGGATAGTTGACACAGGTGTACTGCAACACATGTCGTATTGCCCCCTTTCTACTATTTACTTTAATTTGGGAGATAGAATGCCTAAATATTTGAATGACGCCACTAGTATTACCATACCCATTAAATTTATTGGTTCTATTATTATTTCTCCGGATTTAATTCTTTACAATATCATTTGCATGCCTACTTTTAAATATAATTTGCTATATATTAGCCAACTCACTAGCGTTTTGAAATTAACTGTTATTTTTTCCTCCGACTCTTGTGTTTTCTAGGACAATACTACGGGGATGCAGATTGGAGTAGCTGAACGTCGCGATAGACTTTACCGACCTATTCCTGTTGCCACAGCTTGCCACGCTTCTCCAACCTTTGAGTTAATGGCATTAGCGACTAAGTCACCCCTATAAGTTAGGATTTCCCAAATTTGTCACTTTTCCTAATAAATTTTCCCTTTGTGATGTGTGTGAACGTGGGATACATTCTCGTTTTAGTTTTTGTACTTTGCCTATTATAAGTATCTTTATTTTAGTCGTGTTCACATTGACGTTTGGGTGGCTACATTTTTTCTTCTAGTGATGGTTCGCATTATTTTTTTTACTATTGTTGATGAATTTGCACGCCTTACTTCGGTTTATTTGATGTGTAATAAATCAAAAACCTTGTTTTATCCAAAAATGTTTTTTGCTATGGTGAAAACTCAACATAATACTAAGATTTTGCATATGCGTACTGATAAAAGAAGTGAATTTACCTTTTCTCAAACCCGAGATTTATTTAATGAACTTGGAATTTGACACGAGCTTATTTGTACTGATACTCCACAACAAAATGGGGTAGCTGAGTGTAAACATCAACACATTTTGAATGTTGCTCGATATTTGCGTTTCCAAGTAAACGACCTAATTTGTTTTGGGATGAGTGTATTCTTACTGCTGTCCATTTGATTAATCATACCCCTTCCATTGTCCTTAAAGGTGACACCTCGGATCACTGTTTTTTCAACAAGGATCTACTTATGATCACTTATGTGTTTTTGGATGCTTGTGCTATGCCCAAACACTTACCGTTAAGTGTGTTTTTTTTAGGGTATCCCGCTACTTATAAGGCCTATCGCTTTCTTTATTTAGAAAATAATTTTTTTTAATATTACAGGACGTTACTTTCCACGAGAATTTTTTTTTTGTACCTTGGCCCACCACAAAGAATCTCTATACCTAACCCCCATTTTAAGCCTTCTAGCCAGCCTAACCTTATACGTGATGGGCCGCCCTGTACTTCTCAACTGGCCCGCAAACTTTTCCTAGCCCAACTTGTCCATCCACCCCTCTTAGGTTCAACCCATCTACCAGCCCGTCTACCACTACCCCAAAACCGGAACCCCTTACCCCCCGCCCAACCCTACTTGGCCCATCCGAACCAGCCCATCCCTTCCCGGCCAGCGCCCCACTTGCATCTCTTACACTGGTTCTTCCTGAACCGGTTCAAGCCCCCACCTTGAACCGGCTTCACCAGATCCGGTTAACCCCATTCAACCACCTATATTAAATCCAACTACCACCACTTCTACTACTTGTGTTCACCATAATCCTTGCCCTCAACGACTCACTACCCGCTCTAAATACCTACTTGATTATGATTGTTCATCAACTGGTACCCTCACTGCTACTCCTTCTGCAACCCCAATTATGGTACATCCTCTCTCTACACACCTTTCTCATCATGGTTTTTCTTCCTGTCATCGTGCTCCTCCGTTAATGAGATTTCAGATCCTACATCTTTTTCTAAGGCCATACGACATTCACACTAGCGTGATGCCATAAGGCCTGTGCTTGATGCCCATGAGGCTAATCGCACTTGGATTTTAGTTCCTCCACCTCCTAGTAAGAGACCGATAGGATGTAAGTAGGTTTACAAGACTAAATTGCATACAGATGGGTCAATTGATCGTTTTTCTCGATTAGTAGCTAAAGATTATATTCAACAGGAAGGTCTTGACCATTATGATACATTTGCTCCTGTTGCCAAATTGGTTACGGTACGCTGTTTATTGGCTATTGTTGCTGCTTGTCGATAATACTTGCATTAGTTGGATGTGAATAATGTATTTTCACATGGTGACCTTCATGAGCAGGTTTATATGTACTTGATACCTGAGCTTGCTGGCCAGGGGGAGGCTTGCATTAGTCGCTTGCATAAGTCTTTTTATGGGCTTAAGAAGGCGTTTAGACAATGTTATGCTAAGTTGTCTACTGTGCTTATTTCTGCTAGTTATCGACAGTCTGCATCGGATCATTCTTTTTTTACTCAGGTTTTTGCCTATTCTTTTACCGTTGTGCTGGTGTATGTTGATGATATTATGGTTGTAGGAAATGATCCCGCCAGTATTGTTGTTGTTACACAGTTTCTTGCTACTCGTTTTAGCATCAAGGACTTGGGGAGTTTGAAGTATTTTTTGTGTTTGGAGGTTGTTTCGTCACCCTCTGATATTTTTATATCTCAACAGAAATATGCCTTAGATATTTTATCCGATGCTGGTCAGTTAGGTGGGCGTCCTGCCTCCTTTCCCATTGAGCGAAACTTGCGCCTTTTCCTGACGATGGAGTTCTTTTATCTTATCCAAGTGTTTATTGTTGTCATGATATTGTTTTTTCTGTTAATTATCTCAACCACTTTATACATGCTCTGTGGAATATTCATCGTCGGCATGCTTATCGGGTCTTTCGTTACATCAAGGGCTTGCTTGGTCACAGTATTTTTGCTACTCATAGTTCTTTGAAGTCGCCTGTTTATACAGATTCTAATTTAACTAGTTGTCCTATTACTCGACAGTCTACTACTGGGTTCTTTATCACTTAGGGTTCTAATCCTATTTCTTGGCAGTTCAAAAATCAGTCTATTATTTCCCGTTCGTCTGTTGAGGTTGAGTATTGTGAGTTGCTTTGGTTGGCGGCCCACTACTGGGTTCTTGATTGGTCTGTTTTGTAATGATAAGTCTTCGGTTCATATTGCTCATAATCTGATTTTTAATGAGCATGCTAATCATATTGAGATTATTATCATTTGGTCCATGGGAAATTGCATTATGCATTGATTCTTCCTTTGCATGTTCCTGCCCATTCAAAGGTTGTTGATGTTTTCACCAAGCTCCTTGCCACGATCTTCATCAGTCTTTCTCTCGCAATTTGGCCATTACAGATCTTCATGTTCTAACTTGAGGGGGAGTGTTAAAGTTTTATTTTGATTGTACCTCTTGTGTTATTTTATTTTACTAGTTAATCCTTGTACAATATTATATATAAACATCTCTTGTATCATAATTTCCTGATTTGAGTGAATAAAATAATATTACCCATATTATATTTCTTAACAAGTTCTGCCCATGTGAGTGTTAAAACAATAAAATTTAACAAGATTCTATGTATTGATATTTTCCTTAAGCAAAGAATTAACACATAGCATCCAACTACAATACTATATATTGAAGGTACACATGTATGTATATAATTTTCCTTCTCATATAACATACCAATGGCGGAACCATGATCTCTTAGTAGGAGGCCGAGTCTTACTATCCTACATGGGCTATGCAGTTAGGGTATTGAAAAATTTAGAAACTTAAATAGATAATTTGCGAAAATTACGCAACGGGGACAGCCACTGAACATTACAGAACAACAATTTCATTCAGAAGAACAAATTATTGAAGCAAAGAGTCATTAAATACACGAGCAAGATCCTAATCACTCTTTCTTACACATAACAAGTAACAAAAATGGAAAAGAAAAAGCAAATTAAATAAAGTTTTCACCTTTTAGTAAACTCTTTTGCAGGGTTGAACGTTCTTAATCCCTAAGAGCAGAACAGATCGACCTTTTTGCAATGAGTCAAGTTTCAGCTCAGTTCTCTCTCTCTCTCTCTCTCTCTCTGTTTCTTGAAGTCTGCTGAATGTACTAACGACACGAATAAATGATAAAAGGTCGGCTTAATTACAGCAATGGTTCTCATAGTGTGAATAGAAACTCTTTCTAGACCCTGTAGTTTCAATTTCAAAAGAAATGGTCCCAATAGATTGGAGAAATAACAGTTGGTTCCGATTATAGATGAAAAGTCATATTACACATATGTTTGGTTCCAACTATGAAGCTAAAAATTTTCTAATTTTTTACTTAAAAGATGCACTGAATTTTTCTTCTCAGCTTTTAAGCTACACTATTTTTTTACTACTTTTACCTAAAAAACTAAAAATTCTAAGCTGAAAGCATTCAATTGTTTTTGTAGTTAGAAAAAAACTACCCTTGTAGCTCGTAAATTGCAACCAAATAGCACTTTTGGTGGTTTATTTTTGAGAAAACTAATATTTCTACAATAATTTATGTATTTTTCATTTGCAAATGCGACGATGATAGGGATTATTCGGAAAATATCATGAAAAGGACCAAATCTGTATATTTATAAAATTTTAGCAACAATTAGTGTTATTCCACAGTCAATTAAAACTATAGGGGCTATTATTGTTAATACCCCCCAAAAGTGATAAAAGTGCAGAGACAAAGGGTGGGAGTGGGACCCTGTTGCTCATGCGAAAGTTGGGGCCCACTGTTTTGGTTTATCTCTTTGGTCCCTCCCATTGTAGCCAGAAATCAAAACTTAAGCACGAAATGATACGGAAAATAGAAATGAAAAATATTATTATTACGGAAAGATAGGAAAACGAATAAAGAATAATTAAAAAAATAATTTATGAATTTACTATCAAAATTAGAAATTAATATTTAATAATATTTATAATTATAAAGATAGTTCTATATTTCAAAATAGAATAATTTTTGAAATATTGTTTATAGAATTACTAATAGTATATAAAAAATGATTTAGTACGATTTAATTTTATATTTGTTGCGCATTTTCTAGTGATATGGAAATTTTTGTTATAGGACTGTCCAATACAAATTTGGGACTGAGGAATTATCATATCGGAAATAATTTCAGAAGGAAATGATTTACGGTCTTTCGAATCTCTCCAATTTACAATTATCTTTATATGTGGTATGAAGGAAAACATAGGGACAATATTTTGTTGTGAAAATAGTATTTTTTCTATTCACAAATAATTTATTTATTTGATTGGGCATATAGTTTTATGAAATAATCAAAAAATTACATTTCAAAATTTGGACGGAGTAAAAATAACCAAAGGTACCCTTATTAATCATTGATTGATTTTTGTCCTTTGTAAATATAAGAGGACAATAGTAATAAATTAATTAATTTTGCAATAATAAAATAGTCCTATAGTACAAGCGTTCAATTATTTTTTAATAACTTAAAAAAGAAAGTAGATCTGTTTTTTTTGGACGAAGGAATTACTTTTCTTATGGGAGAATCTTCATTCCATGCTAAATCTTAGACTTATTAATTAATTTTGTTTATCTTTTTAATTCTCGAGTTTGTCCGAGAGCAATGTGGACCTTCATAATGATAATACTACAGAATTATCGTAGAGATTTCTCTTTTTCATTTGAGCTATTGTTTTGAACAATAATTATATGTACAACAAAACACATTTTTATGTCCCGTACTAGATTTGCATTGTAAAGTAAGAGCTCTTATGGTCAGCTTGGTATTACTTTTTTCGGAATCTATTTTTTATTTTCTTTTCTATTCGAAGCAAGTAATGTTGTTGTTGAAAGATAAGGCAGTTGCTTCTCAACATCTGCTTCACTTTTTGTGTTATGCTTCTAAAAACATCTCGAAGGTTATTTTTTTAAAGATGTTTTTATTTTGTTATTTATTAAAAAAAATCCTCAAAAATATATTTAACCTTCTCAATCCACGTTACTTTAGTCGTTTTGTCATTTCAAAAAAAAAAAACAATTCCCCGAAATTTTATCAATCACTACATTACTTCTTCTCACATAATTTTTAGGACTTATTTATCGACCGATACTTGTTTTTAAAATCAACTTATAAAAGCAGATTTCAGAAATAGATTTTAAAAACACCCTTGTTACCGGTCTAAGCCATTGACAACCAACTGAGAACAACTTATCAAAAGAAGTTCTAGACTTTCTGAATTTATTTTCCTCTTGTAATGTACATAATTTTTTTTAATAGAATTATTGTGTTTTGAGAACAAATTTACTATAAACTAAGAACAATTAACTGTAACTAATATTAATAAAAATAAATTAAAAATACAAATAGTAAATTATTTTTAATTTTAGTAATTTATCTTCGAAATTGAGTAATTAATGTAAATTATTTGAAAAGATTGTTGCATGGAGAAACATTTCCCACCAACCAATGGGTTGGAAACAATGGGAGAGGATCATGTGGTATCAACGTTTTGAAATTAACTAGCGTGTACCCCCACATTACAGGGTTAAATGAAACATATATATTTTTTAATTTCTAGATCTTTAATTTTTTTTGTGATAATTAAAAATAAAAAATAAAAAATATCTAGATCTATTTGTTAATGATATTATTGTAATTTTTTTTATTATTTTAGTTTTATATTTTTTTATTAATTTATTATATAGTAACAATATATCTTTCTTTTTTACTTTTAAAATAAAAATTTTATATATTTACCTTACATATTTTACTCAAATTTATGAATTTAATATATACCAGTTATATGACAGCTATTAATTATTATATTAACCTTTAATTTTACAAAAAAATTATCTGTAAATTGGCATTGACATATTAAAGATATAGTTTTTTAATTATAATTTTCATCCTTTTGTTTAAATATATATAGTTGGTTTTGGTTTATGTTTTAAAATAATATTTTATTTATTTCAAAAATATATTAGATTTTGGGGGAATTATATTCTACTAATAATTTCAAATGACAAATTCTCTTTTAATACACCAACGTTTTAGCAAAAATTTGATTAGTACACCAATCTTCAATAATTTTCGATTAGTACACCAACCTAAAAAATTTACTTTGTAGTACACTAACGTGTGAATAATTTCACGTACTGAATCCCCATAAACCCGAAAACATGAACTGAAAGAAAAGGAAATAGAATAATAATCGATTCATATCACGACATTCTGCCATAATACATAAATGTGCAACATAGGTATCTAATACAACAACATTCTCATTATCATGATACATAATAGATAATCCAAACAGTAATACCTTGTTGCAATACATAATCTCATCGAGCTATATACTCGAAAAAAACTAAAAACATAAGTCTTTACATAATCTTAGAGCATTACTACTTGACTCTAGCTCGCCTCTAGCACTGAAACTCCTTCAGAAATATGTTTGCCCTTCTAGTAAGCCAGCACCATGCTCTGATCCTATATCATCACGTGAGTATATATACAAAAAAAAATATACAAGTCAAATTCTAAACCAAACGATAAAAGAAAATCTAATAAGTATAAAGTATGCACCAAAACCCTCATGTTCTCATCTCCAATGTATGCTCATAAATTTTAAGCGATACTAAGATATGTTCGCAACATATGATAAAACTTAGAAGTAGGCATGGCAATGAGACCTGAACCCGCATGTACCCACCCAAACCTGCCCCGACTTTGACGAGAAAAACCTGACCCTGTCTTTGACGGGGGTGAGAATGGGTATACCGATACCCACACACCCCGACCCCGAACTCACCCTATTGTTTACATAATGATAATAATATTCACATTTATCTATGTAAG
>MKEJ01049621.1:0-11855 GCA_001753735.1 Embelia ribes | reverse complement strand
TTGAGCTGAAACTTTCCAGTTAGATAGATATTTCATTTATCTATAACTTTTATGTTTTAGCATAATTTAATTTGAAACATAGATAGGTCAAATTAGTGGCTGAAATACTCAAATTGCACCAGATTTTCTCAATTCTAACACATTAATATCATTAATTTGATAACAAAGCCTTTAATTCTGCTCGTACCTAAGAATTTGATTGACGTTCTTCCTCGGGAATCAACCAGAAAAGTGAACCCTGGATACCCTTCCACCCAAACCTATGCCAACGATCAGAATTGGACAAAATTCTCAGATTATGATGATTCACAACCATCAATCATTGAATAATACGATTTTGACGAGTTTTAACGAATTAGGGCTTGAACGCCCGGAAAGAAATCGAAGAGATACTTATACGGATACGATGAGGGCGAAACGAGGCTCAAGAATCCGCTAGTCTTTTCTCCGTTAGCTCTCTTCTCCTTTCGGATCGGACGAGGTTAAGTTGAAGTTGTCTTCTCTCTCTCTTCTTCTCCCTCTGTTGAACATGAGTATAATATGAGATATTAGAAGAGAAAAGAAAAAATTACTTTATTCTCTTTTAAAGTTTTGGTTTCCTTTCAAATAGATCCTCAAGTCAGTAACCAATTTAGTGCTAAATGAATATTGGGGTCTTACAGCCGTGGCTACTCAACCTCGAAAAATTTGGCGAAATATCTATACAAATGTCAAAAAAATTTTATATCACTATAGTTCAGTCCCCCTGAAAAAAAAAATTGCTATATAGGATACTAGAATTCGATTCCTCCTATTTATAAATTTTGGATCCGCCGACCTTGAATTTATGGATGGTAGTTGCATAAATTCTGGATCCCATACTCATAAATTATGAATCTACTAATATTTTACATCCCTATATATATTGATGGTAGTTGCAAAACTATGAGTTATTTAAAAAGTGTTGAATAGAAGGTGGCAAAATCATAATTAATTAAGTCGGACCTTGCCAAGATGAAGTGAAATTGGGCAAGCGGGACCAGAACGATCCACCATGAAATTATCATCGATGTCGGTCATATCGTTAGAAATATCTACAGTTTCTTGTTAATTAATTTTGAACGAGACTTATTTCAATATTAAATCCAGTATATATAAACCATATTCTATGCACCATTTCATTTGAACAAAAGGTAATATGAGCAGGGTTGATCGAGAAATTCGAACAAGAGGGGTTATGTATAAAAATATATAAATTTTTATTAATTAATAAAAAATTTAATTTTATTCTAATGCTCATGCAATGCATCAAAAATATAATTTTATGTCAAAACTTAATTTAGAACATTATATACACTTCTAGTGACAAAAAATGAGAAAATAGCTAAAATTTTTATCGAAAATATGATTATTTTTTTAAAATATACTATAAACTTTATCAAGACATTAAAGTAATATTGTTCTAATTTTGATAAATCATAATTAGTAATAAATTAGATCAATTTATATATTTTTAAAACAAAAAAAAATAAAATTGTTTTACAGAAAATGTAAGTATAAAAATATAAAATGATATTAAAATACGAAAAATATAATATAACTATATAATATTTTAAATAATTTTTAAAATAATATTAAATATAAAACTATTAATCACTAACTACAATGCCGACACACACAGAACAAACTTATGGGCCTGCAAGAGATTGAATCTTTGACCTATACAACCACAATGTGTCCTGCTATTTAAAGGTATATGTTTACATTTAGTGCGTAAATATTTATTTTTATTTACATGTATATAATTTTAATTATAAGAAAAAATTAATTTTTAATTTTTATCCCGAAACTAGGGAAAATCACCCTATTACCCAGATGTAGATCCGCCTATGCAAATGGGCATAATTAAAACATGAATATTTAGATTTACATCTACTTGCTAACGCTTACAGCCATTTTTTTTTAATAAATGATGCTCTACTTGCTACTAAATTTCCTTATCAGCATTACTGTGAAATTTAATTTACTACCTAGCTCATTTCATTCTCTAAAATTTAATTTAATACCAAATTGTGGCTCTATATAGCAGTGATAACTTGGGAATACAAACGATTATGCTGCTCTTCTAGATTTAGACAAAAAGAAGTAATGCACTGCATGCTACGGCCGTTCGATCTCGCGTATGCTGTATACTCGCGTATATCACATACGCCAAACAACAACTATTATACGAATTGTGATTGAATTAAGTATTTGTTAAGAAAGGGTACCATAAAGAAAATATGTAGAAAAGTTCCACAAGGGTGCGAACGGGTGCAATTCAATAAAAGAAGTGAATCTGTCAAATTCATTGGTTTTGTTGACCTTCTATACCCAACAAAGGCAGCCATATCTTGCATATTTTTTGTCCCCGTGGTGTTCAAAAATATAATTTCATTCGTATTTGCACGAGTTAGATCATCAGATTTCTGGAGTTACCCAGAGCAGAAGAGAATCAAAATTCAAAAGATGTCTATACTTAGCCATACCTTGCTATAGGGACGAATATAGTTACCATAATTATTGATGTGTAAGAATGATTTTTTTTTGTAAGTGTGAATGGGTTTTAAAATTTTCACATTTTATATCCATCTAAATGAAACTTTTTATATAGCCAAATAACAATAGCAATTTGCCACATGATTGTAAAGTCTCTATTGACATGATTATAAGTGATACAAATAAGGTATATTGACAAAATAAACGACTTAAGTTTTTAGATAGGAACAAGGAGCATAGGAAATTTGACGATAATAAATTAATGGGATATCTTATTTTTTCTTCATTTAATAGACCCCGAATTTTTGTGATTAATTATCGTTTTTAAATCTCCATAATAATTTCTGTTTTCCAATTGAAACATTTTTTAATAAATAGGATCCCTACTCTCCTATAATGGGGTGCAATACATAGTATCCGTGGGTAACCGGGAATTTGATAAAATGACTCTAATACAAGTCGTATTTGTAAGAATAGCATTTTTTTAATATTTCTTGCAGAAATGATTTTTTGGGAGTGTGAAATGTCTAAAATACCCTTTACTTTTTTTTTCTTTTTCCCTTTCCAAGTTCTGTTTACTCTCTCTCTTCTCTCTCTATATATCTCTCAATTTTTCTTCTTTTTATCCAAATCAATTGAAATTATTCACTATCTTCTCTAATTTATTTGAGTAAAAAGATAACATAATTGAGAGATATATAGAGAGAGAAGAGAGAGAACAAACAAATTTGGAAAGGGAAAAAAAGTAAAAGGTATTTTCGATATTTCACATCCCCAAAAGGTCATTTTTGTAAGAACTATTAAAATATAATTATTCTTACAAATACGGCTTATATTGGATCCATTTTATCAAATTCCCCTTGGAAACCCTAATCTGATAATTACCCATAATTAAGCCATGAATGTAGGTTTACAGCTTGAATAAGAAACCGATTTATTATCTATGACTTTTTTATTTTATGAAAATGGAAATGAATATAAACAGCAGGAAAGGAGCCCAACGGTGCTGACTTTTCAAGAGTGAATTTATAAAAGGTGACCACATCTTAAGGACTTGTACACTGGTCAAACTATTTGATTTTTATTTGTTCATCTATTAAGTCCAGCTATTTTGATTTTTTCTGTATATGCTGAGCACTTGTGCATTGAAAAAATGGTAGTAAACTTCTTCTCAAGTACTTTTTATTCTGAAAATGAGCCAAAGAAATTTATTTCAATAAGTATTTTTTTTTTTTACGGATTTTAAATGAATAAATTAATTTATTTTTTTATTATATAATATTACATTCATCTTAATATTATTAATTTGTTTATACCAAAATGGTAAATAAAATAAGATAAGATCCTAAACAGCCAAATATTGTCTAATTTAAAAAAAAAAACTTATAAAATAAAATTTATAAGCTAATACCAACAAGCCCTAAAGGCAAACTATGTTACGGTGAAATTTTCAAGAACTTGCCCCCAGAGCTTATTTTACATTGTAACTAAAAAAAATCAAATCTAACAGAAGATGGGGGCTATATGATATGCAAAATTATCTATGCATCGGACATCACTCTTTGCAAAAATATTTGCTTCACTGTAGATCTGTTTTACTGTGACAAAAGTAATTAAAAGAAATACCTATCTTGAAGCGTATATTTGGTCAATTTGGGATTATCACATATAAATTACGACTAAATGTTTAAAAATAAGCTATATATTCTCGAGCCTAATTATCCTATAAAAATATAAATGGGGCCAAGCCGAAGTGGGTTTACAAAGATCTGTCCCTAAACAAGTATTAAAACAATAACAGAGCTTGGCTCTATTCTTGAGCAACTCTTTTCAATTACATCCCTACTTCTGTTAGCAAGGAATGAGTCTTGCGATCTTCTCAAAAACAATTCTAGTAATTCAAGGGGGCGTTGCCTTGCACAAATGATGGTAAACAAAAATAGTGAACCCTTTCAAATTATAAGATAGTCAATATGCATGGGAAAAATTAAACCCTAGTTAACCCAAGCACACAAGTAGAGCCATAGCTTTGTCTATGAGTTCGTCAAAGGCTCAGTGCATTTCAAGAAATAAACGATAGATGCCGGCCGAAGTAAACAATAGGCTGAGTCAGGCCCGTTTGAACGTGAGTTGCAAGGTCATCGTGTTTTTTTTTTTCTTTTTATTACTTCGAGTATGGTTTAGCAGTTAACAAGAATCTAATTTTTTTTTTTTTTTGAAAACTAGTTTTGAAAAAAAAAAAATTAATTAGGGATCACTGGGACCTGATTTGTACCGTATTTCTAAAGAACTCGTAAATAATTTTGATAATAAAAAAGCTAAGGCATTTTCTGCCATTTACTTTTCTTACCGTTTCTTGACCAAGGACTTATGACATTTTTCTCAAAGCAATTTTGGCCTTATTATTATGGAAGCCTCCACTTGGAAGATACTTTCATATTGGCAGCCAAAGTTGCCTAACTATTTCATTGAAAACTTGGTAGGAAATCTAAAAACCCAAACGGATAAAGTAAATTTTGGTCAAAAAGAGAAATAGAAATTGATGGCCACTGGAGGTTAGATATATATAAATGGTTTTAATTTTGATAAATCGGGGGTTAATTTTTTGGCCCGAAAAGAATGAATATAAGAGTGTGATATTTTATTATACCTAGACATAAAACCTGTACAAGGACTGTTCTAAAAGATCTTTCTGAACTTTCCCATTTTTTTTGGATCTTAGCTTAACTCATTTTTTGATACACGTGTATAGTTGGTTCAGTTTGTAGTTTATTAATATTCCTATACTGTTTACATCGGTTTTTAATTAATTAAACCTATTAAAAGATTAATTACAAATCAAAAGCCTAAATTGAGGGTTTTTGTCCATTTTATAATATTTAAGTTAGAAGGCTTTAATTTAATTACTATAATAGCATATGCAAGCATGTTATATTATTTAGGCATATCAAAAGGCTAATTAATCAATAATCAAGAATCTAAAATAAGATTTTATTTTGATTAATTTATCATACGATGGCTAAAATTAAAATTTTTAATTTTAGTCATGACTTATCCTAAAATTGATTTAACTCATTCGAAGGGTTATTTAAATTAGTTCTTGTTAATTATTGGTAGCAATCTGAAATAATAAAATTTGGTTAATACAATTAGTTGATTCTAAAAAATTGATGGTGGGATATCAACGTGGCAATATACTCGCTAACGTGTGAGTACAGGATTAAAGAAGTGGGGCACATGTCGTAATTAGAGAGGTAGTGGCGACAAAATAGTTAGAAGAAAATTTCAAATGCTGGCCATTGGATTAGATTGTATGGTCTACAATTGAGGGAAACGGGTAGGAACGGTTACTAATTAACTGGCTCTACAAAAGTAGAAGAACATCATTGCAGAGGAGATAATCGACACACTTCCCGAACATAGGTTTTATCTAGGAGTAGGCATAATTTAGTCTTGGAGTTAGCGTAAATCGAAGCCATCTAGGCTCTTGTAAACCTTTCAAATTTTGTAATCGAAAAGATCGAATTGAATAATAAAATCTGTTTTGTTATTCAATTTTGTTTTGCTTCGAATTGACAGACATAATAAAAAAAAAAGCCTAAAACTAATGTAAGGACTCACTTCCCCTTTGTTCTGAGTTTTCAACAAGGCAGCTCAACACTCATCAAAGCAATTTCTTACAAAGAAAACAAGTTTTTGGTGCTAGAAGGAGGGCACATCATAACTAACTTGAAGTTATGGCACCAACACGAAAAAGAAACGAGAAAACCTAAAAAAAGGGTGAAATTTAGAACAATATTAGAAAAGAGGCATTGATAGGCCAGGATATGAGTCAGAACATACCCAAAATTGACTAAGATAATGGTTAAGACATGCAAGGGGGTAACCAAAATAAGTGACCATGAGAATTTGCATATTCAGAACCTAATGCAGTAAATGGTATAGGCTAGATCAAACCCCAATGCAGAAGGGCATAGTAAGTTTATTAACATGATGAGAAAAGTCATTGGATCCTATGGTTCATAGGCATTGATGTCAAATCCTAGGCGGACATAGGCACCTTGGAGAGGTCAAGAGGCTGGCGAATATACAAATCTACCACAAATATACCATAATTCTGTATTTAACCTTGGGATAATTCATAATTACAATAATGACCCAGAACCTAAAATGGTAAATCAAAATTATAATATTAGACAAAGGAATAATAATAAAGTGCTTATGTTTCAAGAAATATGGTCACAGTAGAACCTACAGGTTTGTAACAACAATAATAATAATGTGGAACCAATAATTAGCCCAAATCAAATGCTTAAATCAGATGCTTAGTAATCCCCAAGGGCTTGGGGTACAAACAATAGATATAGTGTAAGAACTGTATGGACCAGACCTTTAAAAGGTAGAGAAACCCAAATTTCAGAATTAACTTTGTTCTCTGGAGAATAAAACCAATCGAATCTTGAGCACATATGAAGATTCATCTTACAAATAGGAGAATTAGACAATAATTATTTTCAGAAGATGATATTGTTTCCAAGTTCATTGACCATGAGTGAATTATCTTGGTATATTAATCTACCACCCAATTCAATAAATATATGGCAAGACATAGAAAACCATTTTAATGCACAGTTCTTTAAAACTGAGCCAGAAATATTGATGTCCAATTTAGTCAAACTAAAGCAAAAATTTAGTGAATCTGTAGAAGAATTCATAGCAAGGTTTAAGAAATTTAGAAATAGGTGTCATGTGTACTTAACCGAAACTGAAATTGTAAAATTGGCCCAATATGGATTAGATTATAAACTTAAAAAAAAGTTCGAGAGTATGAAATTTAGATATTTGCTTGACTTATCAATGAGAGCAACTAAGTGTCAGGAAGTTTTATAAGAAGACCAACAGATCAAAAACCAATTACTTGGTACATTTTACCATGATGCATAAGGAGATATCGAGATTGATGTGACACAAATGGTTAAAAAACCTCTATTGGTTTGTAATATCTTGAGAAAGGTTAATAATCCAACAAATATGCATTTATTACATCCAAACAAAAAGTCTAAATATACTACTTATGCGTAATATTAATTTGATATTAACAAAGTAGATGAGTTGTTCAATGAATTAATTAAGCAAAAATTCTTAACTTCAAGTATGAGACATATTATTCCGTCTAAAAATTTAAGAAAATGGAAAGAATATTGCAAATGGCAAATTTCATCTAAGTATTTCACAAATAATTGTGTCATATTTAGAAATCATGTTCAAGATCTAATACAAAAAGGTCTATCACAGTATGTAGAGAAGGAAAATGAGGTCATAAGAGTCGATGCAGACCCATTTCCAGAGTTGGAGACCAACATGCAAGCCAACATTCCTAAGTCCTCAAGATGGTTTGAGGCCATGAAAGAAGATGAAGGCGTATAAGGGTTCAAAGCAATATTGAAGGAGGTTCTTTGTCCGTGAACAACGGAAAAGAAAAGGTCAAAAATGAGGAGGAGCTATTAAGAATTGCAGTTAAATCTGGAGGATATGGAAAGTGATTGACATTGGTTCTAAGTATAAAACGTAAAAGAAGAAAGAACTGTAAGTCTAAAAGATTAATTAAATAACCTGGATAAAGATTAAAGATTTTAAGTCGATTCATTTGCCCGATTTAGTTTTAAACCAACCAAATGAATGGGGGAAGGGCATTGTTTACAACACTTATTTTCATAATTAATTTACGAAGGATAAAAATAATAAGTTAATCCTTATAAAAGATTAAGAAACAAGTTAATCCTTTATAAAAGAATAATAAGGCAAATAAATAATATATAAGAAGCCTAATTCACATAAAATATTTATATCGATATAGTCAGAAAAATTAAAATCTACCATATTACAAATGCATCACTTGAACTCAATACAGACTAAAAAAGATGAATAAATGTGTAAATATGAAGTATACACCCTATAGAGTCTGTAAATGTGTTTAAACTAACAAAATAAGTCATATCGATGTACTAGTATCAGAGAAGAAAACTTGACACTAAAAAGGTAAAAGGTCACTGGTACAACTAGGTAAAACCAGTTGTTGTGCATAGCAAGTCATCCCAATATTTAAGTGATCAACGTGGCAACAATTAGTATGTCATGTGTCAAACAAAGAAAAAAGGACGGCAAAACAACTACAAAACATAATCAAATGACAACCATTGGATTAAGATCACCCGACCAACAAAAAAAGAGAGCAGTTATGATAGTTACGGCAGTTATCCACATAACTCTATAAAAAAAACAAGGTGGTATAATGGAGAAGAAAAGATCAAGCACACCCAAACTCGGGCATTATCCAGGAATAAGCTTAACATAGCTTCAGAGTAGTCTGTAACTTAGCAGAATTCTCAGCAATATCATTCTTATTGTACTAAAGCCTTTAAGGTTGAAGGAATAAAAGTAAATTTTTATTCTATCGATTGTATACAAAACCTTCAAGGAATGCCTGAAACCAAAGTAGTAGAACCACTTCCACCTTATTTGAGTAAAAACAAACAAGTCATTTCAGCATCAGTTTCGCGTAAAAAAAATGATAAACACTATTAGAAAACTATATAGAAACATATATAAAATTTAAAAGTTCCATGATATGTGATTAATGGTCCTCTAAATAAACTATTGAAAATATACTTACCCTTATAAGTAGAACAATTGGACTCTCCCCCCTACAAAATAAAAAGTTTTGGTTTGTCACTGCGATAAAGATTAAGCATCTCTTTAAGCATTTGGTTCATGCAAATACAACGACAAGGGAACTCAAATGCACGATCTTTTAATAATTTAATTAGTGATATAAATATCAAAAATTACCAAACGGCTGGACTAACAGAATACATATAAGTAACATAACACGAAATTGTGGCAATATTTCACATAACAAGAAAGCTCTTTGGATATCTCCTTTCTTTTGGCCATATGTTATTTTCTGAGCAATCTGATTATAACAACTCGTTACGAATGCGTTGGGCTGTTTATAATAACTTTTGAAATTTCCTATTTATACATCTTTCTTTTTGATAACTTATATGTATTGTGTCAATTATAAAAATTAATAATATGAAGAAAAATAGGGTAACCACTACAATTAATCAGGTTTGAAATTGAGCATATTGGCATGTACTTCTTGTATTTTGTGTACGGACGTATGGGTCTCTTGTTTGGGCCATTTTGGGCCAGTCCAATCTTTTTCTACGGTAGTAATAAATAATAATTCCAATATTACAATTAAATTAGTGAGAATGAGATTTGAGGAGATATTAACTAAAGTAAGTCAGAATGGTCCTAATATTCCCTATTCACTAATGATCTATGTACGAAATCATGTATAAATTTTTTTATATATATAATTTGACTATTGAGGTTTTTCTTAAAATCAAGACTAATACAAAGATTTAACCGCCTATGTACTTGTACAATTACCGTGCATGATTATCGTGTGTTAAATCATTTTTCCTTCCCCAAAAGTTACGAGATAATACATAGACCACTACAAACTGCATTTTATCTCTTTGCACCCCAATAAAATTAAAATATTAAGTTAAAACTATAAATTTGGATAAGGTTAATAAAATAAAAAACATATATGAGCAAATACACTCTGAATTCAACTTTTTTGTACAGAGAAACTCTTGGTTTCACTTCGTATTTGTTAGTTGTAGGGATGATTTCATACATTCGTCTTCGTTTTTGCATATTTTTATTAATTGGGTGTCTAGACCAATTTACACGCACTTTAACTAATCTCGAGATTTCTATAGTTCCTTATCCCACAGAAACCAGGTAATTACCAGGCCAACAACCCTGTGTGTTGTCCCAAAGAATCATTTGTACCTAGGAAGTTTCGAGCTTGATACATGAAACGGAACGTAACCTAGTCACCAGTCTTCATCACTAGGTCAACCAATTAAACATTTTTGCATATTGTTTGTCGAGAGGTTAATAAGAAATCTTTCAAAGAATGGGCCTTGCCATTGTTTACTTGATATGTGGGTTGCATTGCTTGTTACAATGTGTATCTAATTGCTTGAATCATGTTAGTACTCACATATCATATGTTGTATGCTCGTACTTCTAAGACCAATATTTTTGGTGCCAACTATTATGTTAAGCTTAAATTTAATCAATTTTGGATATTATTAAGTTCTTGGTCATTTTCACCCTTTTTTGTAGCGAAAGGACCTCGATGTAACTTATTAAAAAAATACATTTGAGCCATAATTTTTTGAAAACATATGTATTGTATTCGGGCAGTGAATATATCTGGTCTACTTAGATCGAGTTTTAACCAAGAAAGTTTTGCCATTATGAGGTTTACACTTAGCCAAACTAGTTCTTTTCTACTATGCATCGACGCTTTTAGCACCTTGCGGGAAAATGCTTAAAAACAGTTCAAGTGGCAAAATCATTATACACGATTTTCCTCTTAGTTTGTGTATGACTAACTTACCGAAGCTGGGCGAAAAATCTAGCCAAAGTTTGTTTTCTCCGCACAATGATGAGTAAATTATCTTAAAGTGAGTTTTTTCCGGTATTTGCTAAACAAACTTAGGTTTGCTCGAGGAAATTTATCCTACCAAACAGGCCCTTAGCTGTCCTATCCACATGCATAGCGAACCTAATGGAGAAGTTTTTTCTGGTATTTGCTAAATAGTCTATAGAGCCTCAACATTTTAACATACACATATAATTTTATTTTAGTACATTAAATCTGTATAGCTTTAGAAAAGTTCTAAATTAAAATGTTGTTCGTTTGTTGAGCAGAGACATTTGGTGAGAATTTTCGGAAATGCTACCTGAGTTCTCAAAGCCCTAACGATCAAGGAATTTTGGATAATTTCAAGGTGGCCTTCTTTTCGCCATTGCCACCTTCTAGGGACAATTTTTTGTTTAGAAACTACACCGAAAGGACTCGAAGGTTGCCATAATCAGTGTTAGACGATTTCAACCGTACCGAATGTACTAATACATTTCTCCCCGGTGTTCTGTTTAACCTTCGCTATCATGGGAGCAACTAGCAAAGTTTGTATTTTGGGCTTGCTTATTTCAGGTTTTAATTTGATTTTTTTAAACTTAAAATCTAATATATATTTGGTTGTTGAGCTTACAAGGTTGTAAATTGCAAGCTATTCTTTTTATATAAAAAAAATTGCGATACAAACCCTTTTCAAGAAGCATTCATTGATTCCATAAATAAGGATGTGCACTAGTTTTTTCTTTTCTTGGAACCCATATTATACACTTATGGCAGGGTTGTGTCCTGTTTTTTTTTTTTTTAAAAATAAAAAAAATTTAGAAAAAAA
>MKEJ01049616.1:0-13705 GCA_001753735.1 Embelia ribes | reverse complement strand
CATCCGTCGCTAAAAGCCGTTTTTTTTGTAGTGAATGTGCACCCAAATAAGCCACCTACGGCTAACATGGTACGATAGACTAAATTGCAATAACAAAAATTATGTTGACAAAATAGAAAATATCTTATCCAAAGGGACTACTAGTGCAATCCAGCCATTCTTTAACAGCTAGTTGGCTTTGGCGCCTTCGTTACATTACGCGCCTTATCATCTCTCTCTCTCTCTCTCTCTCTCTCTCTCTCTCAATGGCGATATCTCCTTGCTTCAATTCCATCGTTTCTCTCTGCTCCACGTCATCACCTTTACTGACACTCAAACCCTACAAAAATTCCCAATTTCTCAGCACAAAAAATACTCAAATTCTGAATCTACAGATCTTATCACCTTCACTCACTCGTAGGCTGTTTCTTCCCTCCGTCTCTGGCATCTGGGATGCCATTACAGGCGGAAATTCCGCCCGAGAAGCTGTTGTTGCTGTCCGTCGAGGAATGCTCCTCTTTCGGCAGGTACAGATTCCCTTCTCTTCTCTTAATGGATGAAACCCTAATTTAAAATTAGTATTGACTTGAATTTTGCAAATTAATTTGAAGGATTGTTAGAGTTCTTGATTGTGCTGCAAGTCACATGAATTTTTCTAATTACTGTTACACTGTTTGATGGTTGTAATGGCTAAGGTCTCACATTTGACTCAGGATTTTAAATATCGGTTGTTACCGTTACATAAAGTCGTTACGTAACGATTTCAACTATGACCACTAATGTTACGGGCCGATATAGTGGAGAGAATGAAATTCTCTTCTTTCGTTGCTTACCGGTCTTTACGGTTGTATCGGTCCATATTTGCAGACGTTATAACCAGTTATGGGAACAAAGATGGAAAAAGTTTGCGGCTGTAATTCCTACAATTATTATATTATAACTGTTACATACTGAAACTGTTATATTGTCACCTTTACTGTTACCGTTACCCTAGCTGAAAATATTGCATTGCCACCTTAAACTATGGCTTATTTCCCTTACTGTCCTTCTATACTATCGCCATATCTCTACTTCATGTGGAGTTTCAACATAGGAGCTAGTTTTTATTATGCAAGACTACAATATAAGGCCTTCAATGTTACTGTAGGGTCAAGTTTTTGCACATATAGTTAGCAATTTTTCTACAAATTTGGTTTGTTTCGGAAACTCACAGTTTTATACAATTGTACTTGAAACTATAAGAGATTGTCCATAAGCACAAGATTAAAGATACTTCTTTACATACATGATACATTACCAAAAGTATACTTCTTTAAAAGTATAAGCTTTAATATTTTCTTCCATTAAATATTCTTTTATTATTTACACTTAAATCAATTACTTTGCACTATTCACAAAACAATATAGAATAATGTGTAACAACTGCCGAGATTACTAATTTATAGCCCATTTAAGTAGTCATGATATGATTTCCTACAAAACCATGTTGGGAAGAACTCTCTTCGAGCTTGGAAAGCAATTTAATAAAGGATTTATGTGGGTAGAAAGGATGGTTACTAGTATTAGGTAACCCATCTTCTAGTACCAAGCTTGAAAGAGAAATTTTTTAAGCTTTATTCATAAGCACTTTAATTCTAGTTGACATTTCAAAAACTGATAATTTGGTACTTTCCTATATGTATGATTGAAGGGTGATGTTTCAGGGTCCTTAGCCGAGTTTGATAAGGCAATAGAGCTCGATCCTCGCCAAAAGGCATGTAAGTCATTTTTCATCCGCATTGCGTGTGAAAAAGGGACTCTATACAAGTAATGCAAGTGAACAGAAGAAGTTGTCTTTGCTGCTTGAAGATATTCCATAAAAAGTTTAATTTCTTAAATTAAATTGAATTTCTCTCAAGTACTTTTGATGAGCACAACTATGATTAGTCTCATATTGTTAATTTCACCCTGATTTTTTAAATATTTTTAAACATTATGTAACTTCTTTGTATATGGGTAAACAGACCTGTGGCAGAGGGGGCTGTCGTTATACTATCTCAACAGGTATTATCTTACCTACTCTTGTAAGTCCATTGTATTATCTTTGATGCATGCATAATACAAGAGGATATTCAAGTGACTCTTTTCTTAACAGATTTGAGGAAGGGGCAGAGCAATTCCGATTTGATGTTGCACAAAATCCAAATGATACGGAGGAGTCGATATGGTGCTTTCTCTGCGAAGCTCAGTTATATGGAGTAGATGAAGCTAGAAGAAGATATCTTGAGGTACATAGAATTTTGAGATAAATATGATGGTGTCTTTGGCTATGCTTCTATTTACTGTTTTTAGGTTTTCATAGCAGAAATGAAATAAGATGTGTTTGGTGCACCAATTCCCATTATTCAACTATTCAGCTTAGTGTTTTTCTTTTCCGAACATAAGGCTATGTTATGACTATTTCCCGACTTATTAACTAATGTAGGTGGGGAGAGATCCACGGCCTGTCATGCGAGAAGCTTATGGCATGTTTAAAGATGGTGGTGATCCAGAGAAGGTTAGCAATAATAATTGAGAATGCTCAACAGTAGATAGATATTGATAATATTTTGGGCGACGAACATCATAGGCTGGGAAAGATCTGGCCTTCATTTGTTGGCAGGAGAAATAATCCTAATATTTGAGGATTCTTGTTTTCTCATGCAGCTTGTTGCTGAATTTTCAAGCCGGGAGAGTGAATTCTTCTACGCTTCTTTGTATGCTGGCCTTAACTATGAGTCTCAGGTATGGTTAGAGTACTTCATTCGTTGTTAATTGCTGTAATATGTTATCAACATCATCAATTTCAGGACCATAAAAAAAGAAGTCTGGAGTAATTTGACAAATTCCAAGACCATTTTAATAAACATTAGACTTATAATTGTAGTGATTGTTGTCTATATCATTCTTGCTGCTTCTGCTGTAATGTCATTGTATGTTTTATTTTAAGATGATGAGTGATAATGTCAACTAAAATGAGTTGTGAGTGTTTAAGATTTTCATTTTTCGTAAAGTTCTCACATTTTTACTTCTGATTATCTTTTACTGTATGCGTTTGTTCAGAAGAAAGTCGACAAGGCGAAGTTTCACATACTTGCAGCCAGTCAGTCCCCTTATGGCCTAAGGTCCAATATCCGGGATATTGTGCTGAACTTAGCAAACTAACTTTGGGTATTATTTTAATTAATGAACTGGTAAATTAATAATTTACAGAACTATTTGGCTGCAGGTCTGATGATTACATGGCATCTCTTGCCCAAGTTCATTGCCAATGCCGAAACTGGAAATCCAGTTAATAAAATTTAGCTCGAGCTCTTCGCTACCGGTGTTTAGGGTAAGGGTATTGAAAGGACAAGGGGCGAAAAGGCTATTAGGATTTCGTAGCAGGCGAGTCGGCTTTGGAGTTGCTCGATACACTTATATCTTATATAGCAGATTTGTGGATAGATAGAGTGAGATAGACCCTTGCAGATATTTTATAGGACTGTTAACTAACGGATATCTCGGTTATTTTGTAAATGCCTCACCTTTTGTACCTTGTGTCGGATGGAATAGAGGAACATTGTGTTATACAATTTGTAAGGACTTGTGTGTAGTTAGGTATTTTATTTGATTAATGTAGCTTGGCACTAGTAAGGGCAACTCCATGCACGACACTTCCTCAATATCGGTGTGTAGGGAGGCTGTCGCATAATATAATTTATTATTATTATTTTTTTTTTGTCATAATCTTAGTTTTCAGAATATGATATATTTTTAGTATTCACTTTTTACCGGTCTTGTCATGTTACTATATTTTGCCACCACTAAAATTCAGCCCTTTGGAATATGGATGCTTTCAGGTTCACCGACCCATTTCTTGCACTCTTTTTTTCAGAAATGGGAAAAAAATATGGAAAGATTATAACTCAGAAACAATCTTCTGCAAATTGTTTTCTCATTCTAGCATATATATGAATCAAAAGACATGCCATTATATTAGCAAAAGAAGAGTATCATACAAGGAGATATTCTTACACCCCTCCCTTTTATTTACCTCATTACTATTATTGATGAGTTATAGAGTGATCAAGTTGGGGTGAAGATGAAGGACAAGGGTGAAGAAAGAGACAAACAGCTGATATATCATCCATTGCAATCCCTCTCCTCTTCTGTCTCCATGCTCGGGCTGCGTGCTCCACTAGACGCTTTGCCGATTTTGCCCTTTCGGGAGTTGAATCAACAATTTGTACAGCTTCTTCATTGGAAATCACATCCCATACCTGAACACGGCAAATTAATACCCAATTTATTTCGGTTACATAAGCGGCACTTGGAACTTGGATTTGACGAGGAGCATGAGTAGATAAGAAAATGAGTATGATGGGTGTCCCGACACCAAGTATGGGTTCAAAAATTTGGGCCATTAGATCGAGGGTAAAAATTTGATCCAAGAGCCCTTGCTTTTCAGGCCTTTCACAGGAATCCTAGAATTTTCCAAAGAAAAATGTTCACTCAGATACTTGCATTTTCCGGAAAATTGATATTAGTTTCGTTTCATTTTCTTTGAGTACAAGTATAGACATGTAGCTACTTCACTGTCATAGTATAACATACCCCATCAGTCGCAAGCACGACAAATTGATCTTTGGTTGTTATATGAGTTTGGGTCACCTCAGGCACAGAAATTAGCCCGAAATTTTTAATGCAATAATCTCCAAAAGCTCTGGACATAGCCAATCCGGGAGACTCCTCATGCGGAAGCCACACCCGGTGGACCCCAGGCTCGTCTTCTAAGCAGAAGACTCGTCCATTACACTCAGCTATTCGCTTAGCTTCCTCTGTCATAATAACAATAGCAGTATCATGAATGGTTCATGAAGACAAGGATGAGAGAGACAGGGAGAGAAAAAGGGAGAGATTACGAGGGAGATTGGGCTTGAAATCAACAGTAAGCTGAACTGGTAACAAGCTGCCGTTGTCAGAGGTGGTAGCTAGTACAGCTCGGGAGTCACCAACATTTGCCACAACCAGTAGCTCACCCTATAAACAGACCAGACAAAGAAACGTCAAAACAAGACTAATAATCTCTTCATAAAGAAAACATTTCGCATTCTTAAAATATTTACCAACAAAGCAAATAAAGTTAACAAATGATAACTATATAATCCAATACACACAAAAAAAATTCAGAAAAAATAATAATATCAGCTGTGTTGTCCCTTTTCATCTTGTCTTTTATCAAAACAGAACACTACCAACGAATTTTGGCAAAATAGAACATTTTTAGGTACCAAAATAAGAAAGCAGTGAACAGAATACAAAAAAGTAACTTTATTCAAACTTCTAAGATTCAGATGCTTCGAGGAAATTTCCTCAAAAATTACACTTTTTCTAGTTTTAAAGACCGAAAACAGTTCAAAAAAAATCTGAGCCTGAGGTACGGAGAGGCCTGCCTGAGGCAGCCCGTTACCCTACAAATGCGTGGTCAGGATTTTGTCATGTCGCAATTTAATGTGGCAAAATCTGAACCATGTATCTGTGGCGTAGCGCACTGCCCTATGGATCCTATAGAAACTATCCACTCAAGGTTGATAGATTTTCTCCAAATCGGTCCCACACCCACCTGCAAAGGAGAAATAATACCTTCAACCACCCAAGCACATTATTTAGGACCACTTGCAAGACCATTGTTAAAAAGGGGAGCCTGTGGGATGTGTAGCAATCATTATATAAACACTCAAAACTCGTGGACCGATCTTGACATTATGCTACACTCATAATGTCGAAAATCTTGATAGTGAAAGGTTGGTGTCCGTGAGTCACACATTGTCCACTTGTGAAAAAAGGAAAAAATCCACAACATAGTCTGCACAAAAAACATCAAGGTAGCATCTGGTTTTCGTCTAAAGTTTCTAATAGTTTTTCTTTATTGTCTAAAGTTTCTAATAGTTTTTCTTTATTGCCAAAACGAAAAAGCTACATCTGGTGCAACTCAGAGGCAGAAATTAATCTAAGAAAGTTGCGATATCACAAGAAGAACAGAATCTGAAAACACAAGTTAACGCAGTCCAAGTCTCACTAAACAGAGAACATGCGAAAAGCAAAACCTTATCAAAACCAATTTACCTGCTTAACAATTGTCAGAGCCGTTGCTCCACTGTAATAAGTATCGATCTTACGGTGCTGCCCTAGATCCTGATCAACAGCAGCACAAGCCTTTACGTATGAATGCTTCCATATGTTCAAACTATTAAATTCTGTATCGGATTCTGAACTTAATTCCGAGTCAATTGAAGCTTCAGCAATACTCTGTTGCCAATTGTATAGCAAAGATGAAGGCATTGTGTCCCTCACCCTCTTTGCCACATAATGTCCCCACGGACCGTGCCCATCGAAAATCCCACAAAAGATCATGCCTTCTTGGCATCCAAATCCCTACTCAATGAGCAAACTTAGTCCTAGTTTGTCAATTTTCGGAAACCAGATATAAATTGTTCATTTTTCATCTCTCGGTGTGACATAGACAATCCAAAAAATTAACTGGAATTTTAGATTCAAGTTATGCTTGATTGACTAAAATTCTTAAGAAAGCATAAGTGTACGATCCATGTATTTAAATCTGGTTTAATTTTTATTCCACTAGGTAATGAGAATATGACGGAAGATTTGAAAAACAAATGATTTCTGTAGTTGTTTCCATTTGTATAAATTCACTTTTCGAGACCAAAGAAATCTTTTTGCTTGTTCTAAAACTAGTGCCATGGCATAAGATTTTCACAGCCACTCGTGTTTCAGACATTGAGAAAAAACTCCCTCGCTCCCCTTTTGTTGCCTAGGCTTGAGATTAGACAGTGAATTGTTTAAAAACACCACCCAATGCAAACACCAAGTTTATGTATCTTAATTTGGTTCATCATGAGCTTTTTTAGAAAACATTTTCTAACTACTGATCAACTTAGCTTCGTGTGCAGTGTGCATTAAACCTGGAGAAAGAATATTTACCAAACTACAACAAACATACCCGACAACCCCCTAAAACATGTCTTTTTATAAATGTATGTAACAAAGCCAAAAAAAGGGAATGAATGAAGCATAACTGCTGAAATTCGAAACGAACATACCTCCCACACAATGAAGCAATCTTGATTCACTCCTTTCTCCCCTTTCTTGGAGAAAGCCGAGGCTACATCGCTGGACCCACTAACACGCAGTACCGATCCATTCTTCTTTGCTTCTCTATCTACCACCTCAGTATCACCTTCTCCACCACAATACCAAGAATTTCTCCCCTTTCTGTTCGAAAGCGACCTTGCCAATCCATTAAACATGGATGACAAATGCCCCATATCCCCCTCTGCACAATCAGTCTGCAATCACACCACTATCAAGCCTAGTTCTTATATCAATTGGAAATTTGTGCGGGTGTAAAGATATACACACTATATAGTTATGCAACAGAATCATGTGATACTAAGTTGAGTAAAAGATGCAACGAGTCAAAAGCTAAGGCTGTGTTTGGTTATGGTTCTCAAATTTGTTTTCTCTAGTTCCCAAAACAAATATAGCTGAAACCTCATTAAGCGGATTGGAGTTAAAAAAAAAGAAAATTTTCAACAAATAGGGAAAAACATACTGAAAATGTCCCAGTTTTAGAGACCCACATAATCCTAAAATCCTTCTGGAAAAAAAGGTAAAAACAAAAGGGAATCAACTGGAAGGCACTGATGAAACATTTTGAGGTCACGGAAAAAAAAGAATAGATTCAGTCTTACATGGATTTCCATTAGTACATGTAACTATGCGAGTTGTTATTTGTTTGGTAGCTCAGAAAATGTACCTAAACAAATAGAAAACAATTCCATAACCTGGACTCAATTTCCCTAAACACTACATCTTAACCAGATAAAAAACACAAATTAAAACCACTCAGTTGTACAAAGTCCATACACAGAAATTGTTTTTTTTTTAATATTTTTTTATTTCATTTTTATTGATTTACCCTCCAATATCTACCAAACCATACAAGGAAATTACTTGTGTGAAATAAAATATTCTACCTCTATAAAGTAAACCCAATAGAATATGAACTTAAAAAAAAGACGAAGGTTATTAGCTATGAGTTGCATGACCTATAACATTTTTATTTTTATATTTTGGTAATTTGTTTCTCCTCCATTTTCTCGGCAACCAAAAGGTCAACTTTGATGAAAGCTGAACAATTCGAACTCGATAAAGTATACCCAGAAAACCCCATAAAACTTTACAAAGTTTTTCAGCTAAAGCTTTGAACTTTAAAGCATAACCCCAATTTCTTTTCATTTCTCCCCATTTCCCCATAATTTCTACAGAGAACTATTCAAATTAAAACAAAAACAATTTGAACTTATAAACACAAACTCAGACATGATTTATGATAAGTAAACGTGGGTACCTTCTTAATTTGGCAAATTGTGTTCCGAATTTGACGAAATGCTATGCTGGAAAATGAGACCCTAGTTGGAAAATGTGATTTTCCGGGTAAAAAAAGCTGAGAATTCTAGGATTTAAAATAAATAGAGATGTGTGATGCTGTTGATCCGTCATGGTTTTGGGTTTTGTAGGGGGTGAGAGAACATTTTATGGGTGGAGAAGAAAATAGAGTAAAAATAAATATAGTAAATTAAAAGAAAAGGGTGGGGTCCTTTTTGGTTTTGTACACAAAGCGATGAGTCTACGTGTACTCTTTGGCATTCCAACTCCAAACGTTTGAGGAATAAGAATAATGTTATATTTTAAGGATAAAATTATGATAAAATAAAAATAATTTATTATAATTAAATTTAATTAAAAATAATAATAGTATATTATTTTGAATTTATAATATTGTATCCTCAAAATACAATAATTTTGTATTTTATAAGAAAATTCGTTCTTGTATTGAGATCACTCTGTTTCGTAATACATTGCATTACTTTTTTGTTCAAAAATTAAAATTAAAAAATTACATTACTTTTTATTAAAAATTCGTATAATATTTTCTAGGATAAATTACACTTTACCCCCTGAGGTTTCTGATAATTACTGGAAAACTTCTTAGGTTTCTAAAATTACACTACACTCCCTTGACGTTTCTTGTTCATCAAACTTTGCCTCCAAAATTTTCCAGGCAAAGTGAAAGTCAACTTATTTTTCAAGAATGACATGTTTTATTATTGAAATATCCTTAAACTAATACTTAGATAATAGTTGGTTACTTAATTATAAATAAAACAATTAATACAACTAAAAGGTAATTATTAGTTTAAATAAAAAAAAACTCTAATAACATTATTCGTCAACAGGACTAATAATTATCTCCATTTTGGCTCCCAAATGTAATAGTGATGGAAATAGACTGAATATATCATGTAAAGTTATTTTTCATTCTAATTTATCTAAAAACTTATTTAAAAATTGTGTTTTATAACTATATAAATATATTATGTTTTTCGAGAACATGTTAGTCTATATAAATCTTTCTTTGTTTTGAAAAAAATAAATCTTTTCAAATATAAAATAAAGTTAATAAAATAACCTTAACAAGTGAGGGTAACATTGTCTTTGTAATGTAAATTAAACTTGAGTTAAGATTTGCTGGCAAACTACAATGTTTACCCGAGATTTCAAAATTAAATTAAAATATTTTTAATGATTACAAAAGTGTGAAAATTATACAATTATTGTATTATTATTATACTGATATTATTGTTGAATGTATACCATATTTCAACATTTCAAATTGAAATAGATCAAAATGTTACACCTCGGGGCAATTTAATGGACGGATTTTTTGCTTGTCTAACGGCCCATTTGATGGCTTGAGCCTACGGACAACCTGCCGGACAAACAGTTTAGGGTTGACACTTGAACCAAAAAATTGAAAAAATTCCAAGGCATTTTTCCTGTGTTCGACAAGTGGCCCACTGACAGATATGGGTAGGACACCCTACTCAGGCTAGTCGGACAGCTCCAGACAATACAATTTTAAGCTTTCCACTTTGACGGCTTTCTATCGGATTCACTTAGGGATAACAAACAACCTCTCAATGTACTTGTCTCCCTCCTTTCTAAGATATACATCTCCAAACACTCCATTGATGATGAGTGGAAGATTTATTATAGTGTTATAAGCTCTAAAAGCCAAAAGCTCAAGTTCCCTTTATATAATTGTAAAACTTTTAACATCCGTTTGTAAGAGTCTTTTTGAGTGACATTATTCATATTAATTTTTGTTATAATCTTTAGAAGTAGCATATAAACTTTCATTTTATTTCTTAAGTTAGTTTTGGGTAGTTTGAGAGCGATTATGCTCGAGTTGTGAGTACAAGCAAGAATTAGGAACCTCAAGTAGCTTAAGGGTTTAGGTCACGGTTAAAATTGGAATACTAACAGGTTCTCTGGGGTATAAACTATTACAATTCATTATAAAGGGGACTCAATGGCTACAACCTTGAAGATTGGACGTAAGGATGCTACTAATTCATTGTCGGAAAAAACTATTGTCAAACCACTATATACCGCGGTGTGTATTTCCTTATTGCACTTATTTTCAGTACTTTTCATTTCTGTTATTACTTACTCATTTATCATAAATCTCATAACCAAAGTTATCAATTTCATTTGGTTTCGGCGATTTCAGCCAAAACGTTTCATTTCGATAGGCTTAGTGAAATAGGATAGGGTGCGTTTCGCTTCGACCAATTTTTTGGCGGTTTCGGAGCGTTTCGAGATGTTTCGGTCATTTCGGGGTGTTTCGGATCGTTTCAGACTATTTCATTTCAGGGCTAACTTGTAAATTCTTAACAAAGTAAGGACTTTTTTGAAAATATATCTAAAAACTTTAAATATCTTTTATCACATAAACAAAACATAGCCCCATATCAAATTTTAACTTAGAAAATTTATTTAATGTTTAAACAAAACAAAGCTGCCTATCAAATTTTAAAAATTATAATATAATATATTCTTGTAAATATTATCTATTCTCTAAAAATTATTATAAAATTTAAACCCTATAAATTTTAAACAACATTGTTATACAATAATCTTTTATTATTTTCTTATAGTTATTTCATCAATTTGGTATTCTCCAAATCTCTCAAAAAATGATTCTATCCGATAACTACAAGCCATATTGATTGTCAAATTCTTTTCCATCGATATTAGTTTGAATTGTCTGATTGTCATTCTTGTGCAATTCTACCGATTAGTCGGACGATTTCGCCCTCATCCCACTTCAAATGGACACAAAAAACAATATTTTGCTATGGAACAAATTTGATCCTACCTATCCTTGGAATAAATTATTAAACCTCGTTGGATTAGGAAAAGATACCATATGTCACATATTAGAGGACCAACAGGTACCCTATATTTATTTATTTATTTTTAAAGATAATAAGTGCCCTAGTGAGAGCGTCACATAGTCACTAAGCACAATAAATGCGTTGGGGGACCTCATGTAAAAGATGAACACAATATTATTGATAAGGATTGGTGTGTCATCTTTTGAAAAGAGTCATTCGACATTAATCACAATTTCTTTGATTTGATTTAAATCTAAAATGAAAATTTTACCATATTAATTTTTCTATCTTACTCTATTTCTAAAAAAATTTCACAAATTTTATAGTAAATTTTTTAATGAAAAAATTTATTCATAATTCTTTTATTAAAAATTTATGTTTTCCCAAAAGATATAAACTCTTGTAAAGAATGGGGAACATATACCTTTTTTTAATATTATATATAATTATTTTTTTATTTTTAAACGAATTTAATAGAAATATTGATTTGAACAATTTTTAAAATGTAAATTTCTAATAAGAGAAATAAACTTCTAGAAATTGATAAATAAAAATTAAATGAGAAAGGAAAGGCTAGTGTGAATGCTCTGTTAATCTTTAAAATAATGTAATGATGACAAACAAATTTTTGTCATAAAAATAAAATTAATTATAAAAAATATAAAAATAAAAATGTAATCATATATACTAATTTTATTTTTACGATCCATAATTTGAGTCACTTTCCCCTTCCAATAACAAGTTTGGTGGGGAATTTAATTACCGCTAGATTGACAAGAAATTATGGTGCTTCAATTATTTTTTTCTTATGGGTAAAAAATCTTTTAAACTTTTAGTCTCTCAAACTTTAATGTAATGTTAATTTCATCCACCAACTATAATTTTCGATATTTATGCCTTCAACCTTTAATTATTCCTCAATGTGGTTTATTACTCTAGAGGTATAAAGTTTTCCTCAAATTATAATTTGTAAAATATTTGAGACCAACAAAAATTGCTGAAGATTAAGAAATTTTTTCTAAAAATATTAATTTGTTTTGCTTTGCTTTGTTTTTTTTAAAGCCATAATATTCCAGGAATATTTATTTTAATATGGATGTCTGTTAAACGTAGAAGCTAACATTAGTTGTAATGTTTAGTATCAATTATCAGTGTTTCGCCTTTGCTTATTTCAAACTGAAGAGACAATGATAAATATATTTCCGTATAAATTTCTATTATGAATATTCAAAATTTTGATATAAGTAATGATTGTTGATTGATTGTATAAAAATATATTTGTGTAAATAAGTATAAGAGCATATTAATGTTTTATTTTATTTTATTTTATTTTATACTCATATTTTCTTTTCTATTTTTCCTTCTCATTAAAAATCATACCCAACTTTTTTTCCTTTCTAAATAAACTACCTAACCAATTAAACCTTTTTTAGGACATGTTGGAAATAGTTTTTACAATAATGTAATACTGATTAATGAAAAATAAATTCCACATAAACAAGAGCAACATGTATTGTCAAGAGAATTTCTTAAATGCAAGATATGAATTTTGGAGACGTTTTTATTCTATTTATTTTTGGTATGGTTCCATCTCAGTTAAATAATTAATATATTTGAGAATAATGTCTTATAAAGTTTTTAATTCTGCTAATAAATGTCCGTCAATATCAGAATAATCTCCATATTTCAAGCATTGTTCAGGTTTAAGATAATAATTTTTAGGAGTACCAACATTGTTTGACTTTTGTTGTGACTGAATTTGTTGAAGAAAAAGTGCTTAATTTTATATAATATATAGATTTTTTCAGAAAAGATTACATCTGACTTAAAAAAAAATCTTAAGACTATTTATATCTCTATATATAATTGAATGATACTCCAAATGTCCACGAATAATAGTTACATTTTTCTCTTTTAACGGTTGAAAAATAATCCTAATTTATGTCAATTCAATATAAAATTCAAAAACTACTATATTACTCCTACTAATTAGTAGATTTTAGAATAAGGCTTGGATATATTTGGTCAATTTGTTTTAATTCTTTTCTATTTTTGGCTAGAATAGTATGTCATGTCAAACCGTACAATTATTTATAAATTAATATAGCATATTTTTTGGTAGCCTCAATAATTTCGGTAAGGACCTACACACTAGATTAAAACCAGACCAAACCGACCGGTCGGTTCGGTCCCGTCTGACTGGGAACCAGCCAATAGACTGGTCAGAAAGACCTTCAAAATCGGTCATACACAGAACCGGTTTAAAAACTACTGAACCGACTACAAACCTGTAAAACCGGTCAAAACCGGTTGGGAACTGATCTGGAACTGGTTCTGTAAATTAATTTTTTTTTATACTTATGTAAACCATGGTTCCGATCGAATAAGGGTTTGTAAGTGAA
>MKEJ01049601.1:0-10252 GCA_001753735.1 Embelia ribes | reverse complement strand
ACAAAAGCATGGATTATTCACTAATGTGATACTTTGTACCACTAAACTTATCTTTTTTATAAATATTTTGGTAGTTGAAAAGTTAATTTACTAATATGTAATTATTTATTGTTTTCATTTACTCCAGTTGTATAATATAGATAGTATTAATAAAGGGTATTTAAAGAATAAGAGTAAAAATATATTTTCATTTTAATAATATTAATTAATATTTCTTAATATTTGTAGGAAAAAAAATAAGATTATTAAAATGGGATAGAGGGGGTAATTATTAAAGGTACAAAGGTATGCCTTAAATTCATATTGAATCTCATATTGGCAGATGGAAGGAAGTCAAAAAAGAGCGGGGCCTCCTAACCCGTGAAATTTCAATGAATTTCATGTATAAAATTTGATTTTTTTCTAAGAAGCTGATAATGCGGCTTCGTGAAAAAGGATATGATAATATTTATAAAGATCTAAAAGACTCGACCTTTCCTACCCAAAAATTCTAAATCCGCCACTATTAAATCTAATGTGCTTTCTAGAAGAAAATACAAGGGCATCAACATGATGCAATCAAATTTGCACAACTTAGCCTTATTTATAAGACTCATAAGAATCTTTAGATTGGGTGTAATTTCTAGAGTTTTCTACAAACTATCTGATTGAAAAAAAATTAGGATTCCAAGTTTTTTTGGGCGAAATTGAATTTGATCAAACTAATGAAATAAGTCTTTATATATCAAGATTTTGTATTCTTTTTAGCATTGAGAAGATATAGAAAACCAAATTATCTATCAAAGCGTCGCATGTTTGGGATAAAAAACACAATTGTATATGCAATAACTGATAACACCAAAAATCAATAAACAATACCGAAGTGATACAGGCATCGACGAAACCACAAGATTTCTGGATAAAAGGATCGAGTTTTACTGTCTTATATAGCGGAAGAAATTTTTTCATTGTGTACCATTTACCATTTTCTTCGCTAAAAGTATAAAACTAAAAATATGTTCTTTTCGTGCAGCCAAATTGAAGATGGTTATATGTAGTAATTTTATATTAGAGTTTTATTTATAAGTTTTGTGATTATATTATATGATCAAAAGAGTTAGGATGTGTGTTACAGCTTAATATTTTCTTTTCATAATCTTATTTCCTCTTTAATGTTAAATTACAGTCTGCAGATTCTTTCCTTTTTGGTCTACCATCAAGCCTTTTCTATCCCTTTTATTTAGGATTTAAGTCCTTTTTTTCCTTTTCCTTATAGACATAGGTATATATTAGAAAGTTATAAATAGACTTGCTTGGGCTTACAGGTGTTTGATTATTAAAGCCCAGTTTATCCCTCTAAAGTGTCCCTTGTGTATTTAGGAGGCTGCCTGTGGATTTAAGGTAAACCCTATACTTTAATAATATATTATTATTAGCCATTTATTATTGGTTATTGTCCCTGTACAAAACATGTGGTTCACGAAATTAAGTACTTACTTTTAAGTATATTGCAACAACAAATTTAAAATATGGATATTTGATAAGCCTGTACAATAGTGCACCCCTATCGGTTTTTCAGGATTTTACCCCAGTGATGATACATGCACCGATTGTTGGAAATTTTTAATGCTAAGGGTTATTTGGGAGAAAGAAATTTTAAGTTGGCAAGTGTAGAAGATAATAGAGGAAAAAAGTATAGCATAGAGAATTTTTTATTTTTATTACTTGATCTTTTTTGCTTGATTACAAACGAATCATACAACATCTATTTATACTACTTCACTTCCTCAATAGATAGTAGAGATTTATTTCATCCAATGGCTAATATTAACTGTCTAGAATTTTCTACAATTATTCAATAAAAATATCTAGAAAATGTTTATAAAAAATACTTGTATCAAAAATCTAGATAATTTATATATTCTTCTACTTACTACATGAGCTAGTGGGCTTTACTAATAAATTTGACAAAATTAACTATCCCAAATACAAATTACAATGACTTAAAACATAAAAATGTAAAATATAAATTTTTACAAACTTTGTCTTTTAACTCAAATCCAAGTTTAATTTTCAACCTAGATTAATTAGAAGGAAGAATAAGAGCCATGGAAACAGAAATATTGTAATCTTCATTTCAATAATAGTGATTGTATAATAAACTGTTTATGTAATGAAAATGTAGTTCAACAACTTATTTATAGATAGATTGATGAAGATAGAGATAAGAATAGCGCATGGGATGGGACAGCAAACTTTTAAAGCTTATGATGAAGTAGGAAATTCTCAGTAGATGCGAAAGTTAGTTTTTCAGACAAAAGGAAACTTTGGAATTTATGAATTTGTCAATTTTGGTGATCTCAAGAAGTCAAAATTTCACGGGCAAATACAGACTTTATTGGAAAAAATATTTGCATTTGGTTGTATGGTTTTTAGCCTTTTTCTGTTCTTTTGCTCTTTTATTTATTTAGCTGTACGTCTGTGAAAAAATATTAAAGGATAAGATTTTTTTTCTTCTTTTGTACATCTAAATTTTTTGGGACTCCACTATTTGAATCTGGAGTTTGTTTAGTTTATCAAACGTTCCAAATTGAACAGTAGCTGTTGCAGTTCTAATATTGTGTCCATGGACAGAGGTGGAATCACGATTTTTTTCCAAGAGGACAAAATTTAATTAAATCAAACGAAACAAGTTTTATATATTTATATATAATTGTATAAAAAAAACACAAAAAGGGGAGTCAAACATCATTTTTAATTCCCAAATCCAAATTACAATTCATCCCTTCGAATTGCCATATTTTGAAAATAATTCATAATAACCTCATTCGACAAGCTACTAAAAGTATCAAATGCTAGCAAACAATCATTCAAAAACTGATCTCCCATTCGATTGCGAAGTCGAGTCTTCAAAATCTTCATAGCAGAGAATGTTCTTTCTACATTGGCTAAAAATACCAAACCCTAAAATCACCCCATTCTGTCAGTTTAACCCGCCCAAATCCAGTTACTCAAACCAGATCTGTCTCTCTCTAGCACCGCGGCTCTGAAACTCTACGGCATCTGTCCTTGCCTCTAAGGTCTCCGCCCCATTCAGCCTCGCTAACTTGTTGCTCAGTTGTCGGTGCAGCAGATCTTCTCTCTCCAGCTCCTCTCTGAATCTCGTTGCTCGATGGTCGGTAGTCAGTGCGATGACTCATATATATATTGTCCTATTGATGTGCAATTGAATATATATGTGCAAACCCAACTACCCAGATCGGATCTCTCTCTCTTAATATGTAACTAATATATATATGTGCAATTGAATTTTGTGTATTATGTATTATATATTATATAATAGAAATAATTGAGTAATTTGTTTAGTTAGATTTAATTAATATGATTATTTGATTAACTTAGATTTGATTCATTTAATCATTAATTGATTTAACTTATATGAATATTTGATTAAATTTTTTGTTAAGAATATGCCAAAATTAATTATTTTAATTTTCTTTGCTTGTAGAATTATGGAGTGATATTTTTCAAAAATGTCAAGTGTAAAAGTATCATCATCGGAAGCACATAAATCAACATCCCTATTAGACAATGATTCTTGTAAGAAAAGAAAATCAAGTTTAGAAGAGCCATCTTCAACTCATCACGATAAAATCTCATTGAAATCACATAAATCAACATCCCAATTAGACAATGATTCTTATAGGAAAAGAAAATAAAGTTTAGAAGAGCCATATTCAATTCATCACATTAAAATTAGTTTCTTAGACTTTGATTTCCTTGAACTTCCATCCGATCCAAGGCAACGACCTAAGATTACTAACTATGATCCCAATATCCGTGAAAGAGTTCGTATAAAGTATTATCAAAATCCTTTTGTCTACCATGTAGTCATGAGTTTCCACAAACAAAAATTGGTCACCATATGAGAAGGTTCAATCCTTCGTGGTTTGATGAATTCCTTTGGTTAGAATATAGCATTGCTAAGGATGTTGCATTTTGCATGTATTGTTACCTTTTCAAAAATGAGTTGGGAGATCAAAGTGGTGGTGATAAATTTGTTTATGTGGGATTTAAAAATTGGAGAAAAAAAGACAAGATTAAGATACACGAGGGGGATCATAATAGTGCTCATAGTCAAGCCTATCAGAAATGTCGAGATTTGCTTAATCAAGAGAACACATAGGATCAAGTTTTACAAAAGTCACAAACGAAGCAAAAATAAATTATAGGACTCGCCTTAGTGCATCAATAAAGTGTATTAAATTATAAGACTCGCCTTAGTGCATCAACATGACAATATATATAGAGAGAGAAAGTCACTGCACCGACCACCGAGCAACGAGATCCCGAAAGGACTTGGAGAGAGAAGATCCGCCGCATTGTCCACCAAGTAACGAGTGAGCGAGGCCGCAGAGTTGTAGAGTCGTGAGCTAAGGAGAGGCAGATTTGGTTTGGGCAGGTTAAACAGATAGAGTGGGATGATTATAGGGTTTGGAATTTTTTTTAAATTAATTAAAAAGGGGCAAGACATCGCCCCCTCCATCTATAATAGTAAGTACCTTTGACCCAAAAAATGGTTTTAAGTAAATGAAACCATTTTTATCCTATTATTATTATTATTATTATTATTATTATTATTATTATTATTATCCTTCATATAACTATGAAATGACAAACTTATAAGATTTACTTGTGTCAATGCCAATGCCAATTTTATTTTATTGTTTTATCTAGTTATTATGAGGATAATAGGAATATAACACTAAACTTGATATAACTAAAGCGACTTATTGTGACGATAGTGTTTACTTGAACTGCCAATTGTCTAATATGTCCGCGCACTATTAGGGTATATGGTACTGCCCATTTAGGTACCGGCATAAACCCATGGATAATCACGTACTTTGTTAAGCATCCACATAACTATTTTGATGTTTGCTTGGATAAATAATCGCATACTTAAGCCAATTGTTGTGTTTTCTAGTTGGCATCTATGTGCTCTTAGTTGTATCTGTATTCGGATAGGTTCATATGTTGTTGGTATTGTGTCTTGGTAAAGCTAGTAGAATCCGAGCTAGGTTTGCCAGCCACGGATCCTCCGACGCTCAACAGTAATAATTCCACAAGTCATTATAAATATATTTTAATGTAATGTAGAATAAGAGTAAGATTTTTCATACCATGAAATGGAAATTTGGATAACTATTTATATCCACAAGAATGTACTTGTTATGCAGACAATATAAATATTTATTGCTACATGGCAGCAGCTGATTGATGTTTTGCGCTGTGAAAACGTCAACGCTACTAATACAACATTGTTGTTGGTGGAGTAACAAATATCCCCCGGCCATTTTGCTATTCATCACGTGTCTATTGGCGTCAATATACCCTAATATCATTGTAAACGAGCTTAGTTCGTTTGTAATTGGGATGTGTACTTGGATCTTTGTTTTGTTTTTTTTTGGCGTGTTTGGTTTATAATACTAATTTTTCTACATCAATGATTTATGTGCGCATGGAATAACATTAAGAGCAATCGAAAGTATATTAAAAGGTAGTCACTGCAGCTATAGACACGTTCGGAATCTTGAACGAAACACTTATGGTTCGGATTGATAAAGTGGGTTGCACGTAAAAATTAAATTTGGCAAATACTTTTAATGAGTCTTTTAGCATTTTAATCAGTAATCTAATTTTTCTGTATCCCGCTATTAACCCAATGCAGCCATAGCCATATTTGGAAAAGCACAGGACGAAAAAAAATCGATATACAGTATGGACGATTTTAATATAATTTTTTGTGTCAAATATGTATCAAAAGTTTGACATATAATATATAAATGATGTGAAATTTAATTTATATTTTTATGTAAAAATTTCTTATATATTACCATACTACCATGTATTATCACGTAGAAAAGTGAACATTGATGCGTATAAAGAGAAATTACTCTTATAATTAACAATATAAATTTGCTAATAATATAATATTCTTTTTTAAAAAAATATATAATTTTTTCAATTTAAAACAGGAAAATAGTTAAAAAACATGGATTATTTGTGTATTATATATATTTATTATTGTAAAAAATACGCACAGGCGAAATTAGACGAAGTTCGTTAACGCCGGCGATGATGGAGGAGAGGGCGGCGGCGGCGGCGGCGGCGGATGTAGAAATAGAGAGAACAAAGCTCAGATGCAGAGCTGTGATTGATCGAATACACACCCTTTTCCCGCCAAATTTGAAGAAGAAGCCATCATCATCATCAAGAGGGTGCTACGAAACCCTAGTGAGACTAGCTCACGCCGAGCTCTCTTTCCTCTCTCGCTCCAATTCAGATTTCATCTCTCTCAGGTTCACTCCTCTCTCTCTCTCCTTTCTTTTTCATGTTAGTTCCTCCATGCAATTGACATTTTGTTCAGTGTTATTTTTTTGAGTAATCCTAGTGCAATCCAAAAATGGCTACCCAAAATCTTGCCCATCCCATATTTTATTATAAATTTATTCTAATACATTAAGGGTATATATATTCAGTTGCATTTTTTAGCTCAAGCTTTTCTGCCTTCCCCCTTCCCCTCCCACAACCCCCCCAAACCACCACCACCTAAAAAATAGATTGCTTCCATTTGATTCATACCTTTTAAGTTGAGCTTATTTGCTATTTGGCTTTTTTGGTTGCAACTTATAGGCTCTAGTTTTTTAGTTTTTTTATTTCAAAGCGGGACGCCGAGGTTCATTTGCTATTTTGGTCTAATTATGTTGGATTCATCCAGCTTTTGTGTCAGGCAGAATCAAGTTAGCTTTTTTACTTAAAGTGCAAACATACAAATCCTCAATGTGGTCTAACCAAAATATCAAATAATTTGTGACACATCAGCACCGCATCAGCAGTTAAGGGTTTTGGTTAAGGATAAAACTTAAAAGGGTAACAAAAGCATTTTTCTGTTCCTGTCACTTTAAAAAGAATTTGTTTTTACACAGGGATAAAATTGACTTTAGCACCCCAAAATGGTAGTTTTAGTATACGGTATACCTACATTAACTTAATGAGAGTTGCTGCATAGTACCAGAAGACAGACCCAAAAACCAAACGGATACTAATTATATGGAAATGTCATTTCAGTACATGTAATGCAGGTTAACTAAAATAAGGCAAGTTAGTAATCTTAGGTCGTTTGGGATTGTAATAAGAAGATATATTAGTGTACCAGTTAGAGAAAGCCAGACTATTGATGTGGGAAGGGAAAGAAAAATAGAGGTAAGACCTAAAAAAATGCGGATGCAAGTAATACGAAAAGACATGTAAGAAAAGTAGATGATCAAGTTGTTTTTGATAGAAATGAGTGGGCAAAAAAATTCACCTTAGCGACTGACGTGATATCTTATTTTGATTTCAATGGTTTCTTATTGCAATTAGGACTTGTTGTAATGAAACTAAGATTCTGCTGTATATGCATCCACATCAAGGGGTTGGATTTGTGAGTGTAAATATTGATATGAGCAAAAACATTTCTCTGACTTAATAACATGTGAATACTCCAACTTGTGCAGAGGCCCCAATTGATACTCGGTCGGTGGCATCCGTCCAAAATTTTGGTTTTTCAATTACGGGTTGACAATAGATTGTCTACTTCTTGATCAAGATTTTAGAGCATTCTAGAACACCCAACATACAATTAGTGCGCCCCCTTTTTTTCCTTGATTCTGGGCTTTGTCTATAGATAGTTATTTTTGTGTTAAGTTTTGAGAAGCTTGTATAATTGATGTGGCAGTTCCAACATTGGTCATATTGAGGCAGTGCTCCACATTTTGCAGCAGCCTTTTGTGAAGGGGGTGTCACGTGTTTGCCAGCCGATTCCTCTTTCGGGTTTATTTGAAGAAGGGCTGAAATGTACTTCGAAGATACACATTGATATAGTTTGCACTCTCAACGGGAAACCTGTTTGGTTCCTTGTGTCTGCTAGAAACCCCAAGTATGTCTTTTGGGATGGGCCTTGTGGGGGACAAAATAAGAGCTTACGAACAAGAATTCTACAAGTCATTAATGCAGCTGCGAGGTCCTCTGTAGCAACCAAACCCTCGTCAATTATTCTTTTCTTTTCAAATGGGCTTAATGAAAGCGTCCGTCTAAAGCTTGAAGTTGAATTTGAGGCCTCCAAGTTCGAGTTGGACTTGACTGACTTTGACATTTTGTCTGAGGAACTAGAAAGTGACTGGGTTTATGTCATTTCTAAATCATATCGGCAAGCGTGTGTCTATGAAATAAAGGTTGATTGCTCATCAAACACCATTGGAAATGATGACTGCGAGGATAAGGATTCACTTGTTAGTGCTAGAAGGACTGGACAAGCCCATCTAGAAGAAAGCATTGCATTAAAGTTAGGCAGTTCCTTTTGCCAACTCGTTTCAAGAATGAAATTACCCAAGTTGAATGTAGAGGGATCAGAATTCGATAGGCTTAAAGACCTGTCTGGTGAAGCTGATCTAATTAATTTTGATACCACTGCTTTGATTGCTATTGTATCAGGAATCAGTAATGGCTGTGCCAAGGAACTTCTGGCTAAATCCGAGGGTGAATTAAGGCGGAGGTTCAAGGGAAATGTCGGGTTTGTCATTGCCCAGGTAATTTTTTTCTCACTTTCAGAAACATTGTTTAGTATTCTTTTATTTTATTAAGGTATGCGTTGTGCCATCTACACTTTGGAAGCATAACTACTAACCTTTTTATTCAAGTGAGACATTTTTATTCATCCTTTTTAGCAAGTAGAATGAATGTATGTTTCACAAATGTCACCCAACTCAAGTAGATTGTATTTAATTGTGACATTTTTAGTAAGGTATGCGTATCTCATTTTGCTAATGGCAGCTGGAATCTTCATAATAATTAAAATCGTAATTGCAAATGCCAACCTTAACTGACAACGTAAAATAAATCCTATCTATATGGGAAACAATTCAAAGTGTTTTCAATATGTTGTCCATGAAAGGGTTCGTGATTTCAATATTTAGTTTTTCTGTATGTGTCTATACTGGGTGGAAAACTTAAATCTAATTGCCATGCTAGGTGATGTCTGAGATTCAGAGTCCAATACATGCTGACCTGGATGGTGTATTGTCTGGAAAGAAAGGAATAATATGCGAAAGTGTTGTTTCTGAGTTTAAGCAATTGGTGTCAATGTGTGGGGGGCCACACGAGAAGTCAAGGGCTGATCACCTATTAAAGTATCTTGTGTGAGTGCTATAACCAGATTGTCTTTTCATAGCACCAACTGTTTCTAGCTTGCATATCTTTATTCTAATGATCTACATAATACCTAACTTTTCATTGGCTGGTGGGTTTATCACAATAGAATCTCCTTAATATTCTGTGTACCGAGAATTTGTTCAATGCACAATGGGTTTAATTCGTGACAATATAAGCAGATGATCAAGGAACCCATGCAGGAGTCTCTTGTTTCCTGGAAATGGCTTAAGTTTGCATAGACTAAGTTACCGTTCTGAAGATGGTGTACTTAATTTTTTTGACGTTTGTTTGAGATTAAAAATAAGTGGAGCTTTAGGTTCTTATTTGCAGCTTGTGCATCGGATAGGAGGTCTTATTTGTCGCACAAGGAAACATGAAGTATGGATTTCACTTATTTCTTGAGTACTGGGTTTGTTGTGCCAGCTTGGTTTTGGGGAGCTTGTGATCACATAAATTAGTACGTTTAGTTGTATGTTTTTTCTGAGAAGAGGATTTCATTGATCAGAAATAAACAGATAAGCACCAGATGTTTGTCAAATTCTAAGCTGCATCACTGGTTTGTTTGCACAGGAAGTAAATTTAACTTGACAAGGCAAGTGCAATGTAGAAAAGCTAAGTACTAGTCATTGTCGAAATCTTGATTATGTTACTGGTGTTTTCACTCAGTCAATTTGGCTGTGTAGTTATATGTTAGTTATCTTTATTGCTGCAGGGTTGTCCCTGACATTCCATCAACACGCATGATGAGCCTCCCAACCACCCGAAAGTTGGCTTTAAAGAACAAGGTTGTTTTTGGCACAGGAGATTACGTGAGAGCTCCTACCTTAACTGCAAATATGGCTTTTGCAAGAGCTGTTTCACAGACGGTAATGCCTCTGTTCACCATAGAGCATAGGCCCCGTGCTTTAACTGGGGATTAGTGCTTTTTGCAGTAAATAATGGATACGAGCAAATTTCCTATGATTAAGGAGATCAATGCATCTATTGGTTGGAAGTGAAAGGATTGATATTACACTTGTCT